>JAVYIG010002994.1:0-216135 GCA_035222895.1 Strongylocentrotus droebachiensis
GCATGTTTTTTATTATGGTTTCTGAAATAAAGATAATATGCATTCATGGGCATTTCTATGATGAATAAAATATCACATAGTGAAAACATATTCGTATGAAATCTCGACTCGGTATGTCGTGTAGTCAAGATTCTGTTCCTTTACTAGATGTGTTTAATTCTTCAGTCATCTGTATACACTGGCTTACGTGCATGTTTCAAACGTGGTTAATTATTAATTCAATACCAGTTATTTACAAATAATGTTACTGAAATGACATGATTTTCCAGGTTTTTTCTCACTTTTGTGTAAATTTAATTCTTGTATGCGTCTGACTGTAGAGCCTCTTAAGCGTTGGGAGCCCAAAAAGTTTGATGGCAAAAATTTGACTCAAATTTAATCATAATGTGAAAGAGGATCTAATTTAAGACATATTTCTACAAGGGTTTTTCAAAACAAATGCATTTAAAGTCGAATATTGATGAAAGAATACAAAATGTAGATTTTCTGCGTACAACAGAAAACCCATTGTTCTGCTTCTAATGAAGCTAACTTAATATCAGGATGGACTTCCCCTCTCTGTATTCAATAATGAGCAGAAAAGTGTAATCTATTCCTTTTTCCATTAGACCATTTTTCTTCAACATGTCTCAGCAAAAGTTTGTTTATATTCTCTCAGCGAAATAAACCAACATTTCAAATATATACAGGGCGTCTATAGCTTATTTTGTTAACAAAACTTTAAAAAACTACGCAAAACGTTGTTTGAATATTAAGCTAAAATCTGACCGAAACGTTGCCTGCCCCAGATATCGATTTGCACAATCATGGATTGTATGTACTAATTCCAATCATGTTTTCACTCCGATGGATTGATTATACTCCTTAGCATATAAAACAAGCTACAATAAAAACACCGTTTGGAATAGTTGTAAACAGGTTAGGTTGGGTTCTTGATTATGTGCATGACAATCACACCTTTCTGATTATCATAATAATTAAAACACCATATGGAATAGAGTTGTAAGCAGGTAACCTTAGGTTCTTGATTAGTGCACGACAATTAAACCTTTCTGATTATCATAATAATTAAAACACCATATGGAATAGAATCGTAAACAGGTAACCTTAGTTTCTTGATTATGACATTGTGCATGACAATCAAACCTTTCTGATTATCATAATAAT
The DNA here is from genome assembly GCA_035222895.1 of Strongylocentrotus droebachiensis. Taxonomy (NCBI): domain Eukaryota; kingdom Metazoa; phylum Echinodermata; class Echinoidea; order Camarodonta; family Strongylocentrotidae; genus Strongylocentrotus; species Strongylocentrotus droebachiensis. Next base: position 1,168 of record JAVYIG010002994.1, read on the forward strand.
TAAAACACCATATGGAATTGAATCGTAAACAGGTAACCTTAGCTTCTTGATTAGTGCACGGCAATCAAACCTTTCTGATTATCATAATAATTAAAACACCATATGGAATTGAATTGTAAACAGGTAACCTTAGCTTCTTGATTAGTGCACGGCAATCAAACCTTTCTGATTATCATAATAATTAAAACACCATATGGAATTGAATTGTAAACAGGTAACCTTAGCTTCTTGATTAGTGCACGGCAATCAAACCTTTCTGATTACCATAATAATTAAAACACCATATGGAATAGAATCGCAAACAGGTAAACTTAGTTTCTTGAGTATGTGCAAAACGATACAAACTTCATGATTATAATAATACTAAAAACACCTTTGTTTTACAATATTTAAAGGTGCTCTTCAAAAAAAAAGATTTGAGATAAATGAGGTAAAAGTAATTATAGTACAATTGTACAGGTTATGCACAGAGAAATTCGAGTCCATTGAAGAGTGAATAAGCAGGCTAAGGTAATGAGAGTATTATGGAAAGCATATTATCTAGGTACTCTAAAATGCAAAGACTCTCCGGAGTCATAACTTTTGCACAATAGAAATCTTAGTTATTTTGTGAAATATTGTTGGACACCCGTGGTGGATCCAGGGGGGGGGGGGGGGGGCTGAGCGAATTATCGGCACGGGCACGATTTTTAAATTTTCAGGAGCAACAAATAAATAAATGAGTGCTCACTACCCCCCCCCCCCCCCCCCAGTATGCGAATTATCGGCCGGCTGTTTTGCCGCTAAATATTTTCACACGAATTGGGCCCCCTCCCCTGCCGCCGGCTGGATCCGCCCCTGGCGTCTGTATAGCCCATTGATTAGGCCTATGCCACCTGATGGTGATACAGATTTTTTTTCTCCCCCCCCCCCCAAACAAAAGTTTTTGCTCATTACGCCACTGTCTAATATAGCCTCCTCCCTTACATGCATCCCACACAGTTCGTGCGACCCCAACAAATATTTGCGAGGGTGAGAATTATTGAAAGGCAATTAAGGACCATCTCCGGTTTAGCGTTGATGGTGTGCTATTTTCTCACGTCGAATATAGGGGTACAAAAGTTTGGTAGCTAGATTCAGGCTAGGCATATATCAATCATCAAGAAATTGGTGTCTATGTTCAACATTTTTCTCTACCTCGACTGTGCCAAATATGCCACACGATTTCGGTCCTATCTGGTAGGGGTTTTCTCTAAAATACCTCGAAGTAATTCTTAACGAAAAAGGGTAATTTGAATTTATATTTTAAACGATTATAGTGAATTTGAGATGCGTTCCTATGTCATTTTATGCCAATTATATTTCATACGTGCCCCACCTATAGCATTTTGTGTCAAGATCAATAAATGTACTATGTAGATGCGTATGAAGGGGTGACTAAAGTTCGCGGACATTTTAGAACATATTACAAACTGTGCTATTCGATCTATGATTTCTCATATTCTACACAAATTTATTTATTTTAATTATTACCAAATGGACGGCAAAGTTTTTTACTACAAATTGGTTCAACTACTGTCGTGAACTAGAAAATTTATCGTCGAAGGATTTCAGAGATATAGATTCTAGTCGCAATCTAATTTGATGTCCGATCGTGCATGCGCGCTGCATCAAGTCTTAAAAACAACGAGACCTAACTACTCGCATGGGGGTTTACAGCTGATTTATACAAAAATGCGATCCATCAAAAATAAGGTAAATTAATAATTTACAAGGCAAGATATCATACAATCAGTCGGTAGACCCTACCACTTATTACTTACAATTTTGAGGATATCTGATCTCAAAATGATGATTTCCAGACCCTTATCGGTAAGTTGATAATTTTTCAGAACGGACGCAAAAGACTGCAAAATTTGCCGATCTTTTGTCAATATTTTCACAATTTCACACCCAATTCCAAAGAAAATTTAGTTTCTGGGTAATTTTATGATCCTCTTTCCATTGGTGATATCAGATTTTCAAAATCTTACCAATTTTTTTGAGAAAGCGAACTTTGGTCACACCACCATATATATTATACGCAATATAATAGAAGACAGAAGGGGATTTTCTAATGACAATATTCTTTCCTTTTGGATCGCTAAATATTGAACAGTATAATCATTTAGGTGCGTTCAATTAGTCCAGAGATTTTGGACTGACATCGTCATCTAGCATGTCTGGTTTGATGAAAGAATCATTGAATGATCACTGTTGAGTGTTGTTGTCGTTGATTGATTCAATGATCAGATGATCATGATTGACTGATTAATTAATTGATGTCAAACTAATGTATCTATTATTCAGCGTAGGTAACTCACTCAAATGGCAGATCTTCATTATCCGAGACCATGCGGATGTACAGGAATCCGATCATGCCTCGTCTGTGAAGGCAAAGATATCCATGTGAAGAATGCATCAACGGGCAGTGAATATTTACAGGTAAACGACTTTATACTTTTTCATTGAAAAAATTGTTTCCTCCAGCTAAGATGACAAACATTGTCACACCAGCAACACATAGTGAGCATTGGACATTGTAGGACAATTGATCTGAATCATCTGATACACCCCTCCCCCCTCAATTTTTTGTTTCTAAACAAGGAAAGATCTATTTTGATTCTTACTTCTAATTTCTGATTAAAATGTGTGCACAAATACTGAGCACATTCTTCATAATTATTTTCACTCCTGAGCACAGGGTAGTAAAATCTTTGAAATTAGGAGAGGGGGGGGGGGGGGGGGTAGGGTTCTGTAAAATAACAGGCACAATTCTTAAAAGAGTGACAAAGCAAAACAGAAAGTAAAATAAATCAATAAACTCTATCCTTAAGAAATTCCAGACTGGGTTTAAAGACGGGCACAAGCAAGTTGTCTCCCTCCCCCCTTAATTTAAACTGCTAGTGGATGAAATCATTTTCAGGCACTTTTTTTTTCTTTCTATTATGTAGGCACTCTGGAGATACTGCTACTTGTGTGGAAATATCCAGCCTCCTCCCCACATAGAGATGGGACAGGGCAGCACAAAACAGTCAACACCAGACACAGTGTGCCCTGATCACCACGCTACTCGGGGCTTTAGGTTGCCTGGTATACAGGTGATACCAGAGTTTATCACAGATGAAGAGGAAATGGAGATGGTGCACATGATTGAAGAGAGTCCATGGAAATCCTCCCAGTCAGGAAGATTTAAACAGGTAAGCTCCAGTCAGATGATCACTACCTATTTGTATTTAATTTATTTTTTAGCTTTAAATTTCAAGTCTTGTTTTCTAGAGAATTCATTTGAGGATACAGACCTGTTTCATTGTCATGTTTGAGGTCAGTGTATCATAAACGGACAATGAAAGGAGAAACCTAATGCGTGAATTGTGTACACATATTCTCAAATATGATAAATATTCCGGCTTCTAAGCTTAAAGTGCATGTATTTGTTGTGATTTTTAGAGATTATAAGTAGTACATTTGGAAACTGTTTTTGAGTTTATTTGGGCTCATGGTTCATTGGGGTAGTTAGAAAAATATTCATAATTTTTTATTGTAACGGATGACAGGATTAACAAATTTCTTGTTCAATGAAATAAGATTTTTCTCTCCCTCCCCCCTACAAATTTGTATTGAATCAATGTCAGTTTCTTGTATTTCCCATGTATATCATCTACAGGACTACGGCCCTAAACCGAACTTCAAGCGTAGAAAAGTCAAGCAAGGTGGTTTCACCGGTCTACCTGCCTTCAGCAAACCATTTGTGTCTCGTATGACATGTCTTCCAACGCTTCAAGACTTCCTCCCTGTTGAACAGTGCCATCTAGAGTACACGCCTGACAGAGGGTCAGCCATAGATCTTCACTTTGACGACTTCTGGCTTTGGGGGAACCGACTCGTCACCATCAATCTACTCTCGGACACGTTCTTATTGCTGAAATATCAAACTGATGCTACTAGTCATGGAGCACCCAGTGATTCTGCAACAGACTCTTACCATCGTCAAGACAACCATGGTGTCGGAGGTCAGCAAGAGGAGTGGTTGGTCCATGAACTTTTAATACCGATGCCTAGGAAAAGCTTGATTATACTGAGTGACGATGCTAGGTACAAGTGGAAGCACGCGATCCCACGAGAAACCATTACATCTCGACGTATCGCTGTGACCCTCCGTGAGCTTGCAACAGAATTCTTGCCCGGAGGTAGCAAAGAAGCAGTTGGTCAAGAACTCTTGGACATTGCATTGACCTATGAAGGAACAGCTGTACCTTGACGGTTCATTTGTGCAATACTTTTCTTACTGATGTATGGATGCAGCTGTCTTTGAAATGCAATAGAAATGTCAGTATAATGGTTTTTAGATGGGATATGTTTATGTGCCTCTAATATATTTTAGTATGACCCACCTCTAAAAAGGAGAGTATTAAGATCTATTGTATGAAGATTTTGTAAACATTCTATTTTCAAATATTATACGTACTTGTAGGTACCGGTATAGATGTTGGGTTAATCCAAGGCTTGATACGATATGTAATAGTGGTCTAGTGAACATTGGTCTCAAATCTTTACTCTCTAAAAGGAAAGTATGGAGCCCTGCTGCCATGGCTTAACCTTGAGAAAATAATATTTGGAATCACTGGTTACTTGCTTCATAATAATGTCTGTAGGGAAGACAGTTTAATCTCTAATTTTGAGTACCCTTGAGGCTTGTTCAGTTATGTTGCTGAAAATCGCAGCAAGAAAAATAAAGTTTAATGAATAGATAATGCGCGCAACAAAGGTCCTGCATGTATTCACCGAGCTCTGTGTTATTAGATACAGAATGTGAACCATATTACACTTTACGTCATAAAATAACGCCACAGTTTTGCCATGTCGTATCTGAAGAGCCTTTAGGTTTTCTTTTAATTGACTTTCAAATTCAGACTTAGAGTTTCTTTAAGAGATAACTCATTCATTTGCATGCACTTATTCATTCAAACCTGATGCTTGGTCTAAGTTATGTTTAAACAATGCTAAAAGGTAGATCTCAGGTCTCTATGTAACTTTCTTTTTAAACAAACAGGACCTTTACCATGAACTGAAACAGTCAAACTTTCAAATTTGTGACAAATACAAATATAATTTATTCATCACTGCTAATCAATAAATACATGTAGAAGTTTTACAAAAATCAATATAAACACAGAAATATATTGCATAGTGCTTGTTTTCCACAACAAAAAGATAATTTGGTGGTTGATTCATTCATAGTAACTTTAGAAGAATGGACAAACTTTTTTCTTCTCCAATTGTGTATAAAATACACCAGCACATTAAATAGTCATCATTTGCATAGAATGAAGACAGAAAACATGTACATCTAGTTTGAGCTTTGTTCTTCAATGGACAATATATCTAACCTTTAAGTTCAGTTTACTATGATCCCTACATTATAAATTGCCTATCTACGAATATTAACATGCATGGATCTGTTTACCAAGTCTTAAAACACTCAGCAAAAAAAGATAGTGGACACTCTTTAAAATTTTCATATAAACCATCAATAAAATATATTGAATATTTATTTGAAAATTTGAATCATAAACAGTGTCCTATTTCTTTTTGCTGAGTTTATTTGGAAATAATTCTCTACGAGCTAGAGCATGATGAAACATAGATGTCAAGCACACTGCTGCAAAGAAGTTGCTTATATTTCTGATTGTACAAAAGTGCGGAACAGCAATACGTGAAAGTGAATATAGAAAAAAAAGACTACAGCACTATAAAAAGTACATGTGGTACTGGAAAATGTAGTGCATTTTGCTATTAAAGCTACCTTAGATATAGGCAAGTTTTGACTAAAGTAATTTACAATCTTGGTCACTAATTATTCTGAATAGTTATTATTTACACATACATTTACGCCATGAATTATATTCTTGCTCGGTGATTTCATCTCCTCTAATATATTACGCACCTTATTACAGATGTAAATAAATACTCCAAAATGGAAAATTAATTCTTTGATCATTTCATCACACAGTATGTTGTTCTTTGTCTATTTACAATAATCATTAATTATCATGATTGACAATTATTATGAAATTCTCTCTACAAAATATGCTCCTGATCCTTGTCCGTTTCTATCATCTACGTCAATTTCTGACATGAACAAAGTTGGTGGATTGTTAAAGAATAAAAAATACCATAATTTGTTCAGTTATAATCTTCATTACACACAAGTGAACAATTGATAACAAAATGATTTGCATATACATTTTGATCAGTTTCACTCAACTAGTACTTAAATTTTGTGTGGAATGTGTATGTTTTCCTCGTGTTCACAATATATCTCTAGTGGACTTGTGAAATAATGTATTTAAACATGATCTCTACGAGTACAAATGATTCAAAAGCACAATGATGTAAAATAAAAAGAGACAGAATTGGCACAAATGGTAGAGCAAACTCTGCTGAAAGAAAAACATGCTGGCATGGTGTTCCAAGTGTTTTCTGACAGAAATCTAGACTTTGCTTCCAATCATATAATTTCCTTACTAACTTGCTGCAATGTGGCTAGCCCCCCCCCCCCCCCCCCCGGAAAAACAAAAACAAAACATGTAATGTGAAAACAAATGTGCAGCAAACTTGTTATTGATTGTATTTGTAGAGAATGAAAATTTGCACACTGCCAACAACTACTCATAATGATCGTGTACATGTATATCATTTGTAGAGGCTCTTGTCCGCTTATCCAAATGAACACTTCATTTTGCATAACATGTTTTACAAACTTGATATACAAGCACAAGAGATATAAAATATACATGATCAAGCTTTGTTCTTTATTCTTGGTATATTGCATAGTTTCAAAATTGTATCCAATTAGGCGCCTGAGTACAAACACAAAAAGTATTGTCATTGCCTTCAGTAATAGGGGTCTGATATATTTGTCTGAACGCCTTCTTCGAATATCTCCTCCTCCCATTTGGAGAGCTGGGAAACGAAATCCCGATGCGGTCTGATATTGCTCTTGCAGTTCTGCAGGTGTTTGTACGCTTTCTGTTGGATCAAACAAAAGTGAAACAAGATGGTCATTTTATAAATAAGGGTGGGTTTGGTATCTTAACTTTGCACTGATTATGTAAAATACACTGAAAACATAACCACATACAATGGGTAGCAGCTGCCTTGGTTGATCTCAAGTAAATGACATAAACCATGACGGGCAAAGAATTATGCATGATGGATAAAATGTATTTGATTGGCATGGTATGCAGTTCTTAAGGATACACATACTATTTACATTCCATACGTCTAAGTTCTAACATGGTTTACTTGTGCATGAACTTATATCAAAATGGTCAAAGGCTAAGTCCACTCCAAAAATAATTTACTTTTAATAGATGCAGAAAAAGAAGAGAAACAGAGCAACAACAAAAAAAGTTTGAGTAAAATCAGATAACTGATAAGGAACTTATGATTTTTTTACATTATGAAAAACTATGGAACTCAAAAAATCACTACACAAATTGGCTATTGGTTATCAATTTGTGACGTCATTGCCTCACTATTTATTGATTGCTTTATATACTTTTATCCCATTAATTTCCCATTTTATCCCCCAAACTTGATTTCCCCATGCCTTCGCCCAAGTTATACGATTTGTATCATATTGCTAGCATGACATTTCACAAAATCTTTTATGAACTTTGAAGAATTGATTTTATTTCAGAATATTTTATATTCGTAATCATTGATTTTTATATAAATAGTTTATCAAAATTCAAATTTTTCATGCAGGCCTTACATTTCAACATTTTTAGGGCAAGGCCACTTTTCTGTAGGGCACATTCCTATATTACAGCACCAATGGGAAGAATTGGAAAGGGCACAAAAAATCTCCAAGGCCAATGAGAGGGGCATTGAGGCCAATCAAAGGGGCATCCAAGGCCTGGCCTTGGATGGCCTTGGATTAATTTAAGCCCTGTTCATGATTTGACTGAAAAACAATTGCTTTATATTAGTGCATCCACGCAAAAACATATTACTATCAACATAACTTGGATGCATACTGTATGGTCCAACTTTCATTTTGCTTACCTGTAGAGTCCACTTGTAATGGTACATGAGGTATGCTACGATAGCTGCAGCACTCCGGCTGATCCCATGCTCACTACTTACTAGAACTGCATTCTTCTCTGTCACATGCTTTCCTATATGATTAAAAAAAGAAATATCTTCAGAACTCTTACTTAACACTTTGGTTGCTTTCTTCACCTCTCTGCACAGAGGCTTGTTTGCCACACCTGCAATATTGTACAAACAATAGGACTACCAAGTGCCGGCAGGATTGCTTTGTGCAAGAGAATTGCTTTGCAAAATTATCAATTTCCAGTCTCAATCAGCTCTATACACTGGTAAAGATTAATCTTGTACTAGCTGGAAACAGTTACATGTAAATGATCTTGAAGCCTTTAGTATATCTATTCCATGATAAATACAATTAGGCACAGAGAATATATTTGTGTGGCATATATACAGAACTAATTATTCTAATCTGGTTTAATTCAAGAAGTTTTTATTCAGTCGTACCTAAATATCAGTTTTCCAAGCGCAAAGATCAAAAGAGATTTGCATAACCTATGCCTGTGTCAATTATTTTCTGTTGAATGGAAATATGTTATTTGACACCAGAGATGTTTCAAACAAAATGAAGCATTGAAATGGTTGAATTGGCAACACAATAAAAGTTTCCAAATGACAGTTTTTTCAGTTGTGAGAACAGAGTCTTCTACATAACTGACAGAGTGTAATATGAATGACCAACTCATAAATCGATGCAAACTTTTCAACTTTTCTCACCTATAAACTGGCAAGCTTGTGATAACTGTGAGAGCATATCTGCTTCGTTTCCATCGGAGAGTGGGCAGTGCATCAATTCTGCTCCGACCAGTCCGTCTTGTCTGAAATCATAGAAATATTGCAACAGTTTTTATATAGTTATGGTAAACAAAGCAGCAAAATTTGCTTAATTCCAAAAGGAGCTAAATCCATTTTTGTAACTTCGGAGAAAAAAGAAATTGTTGAATGTTGACATGATTTTGTACAGCTAGGCATCTATGAAAAAGTGATATTAGAAGATGCATTTTTCCATAATTGTTCCCAAAATTTAGGTAAATAATTTTGTGGAAAGGTTCTGATATCAATAACAAAATTTTCATCAAAAGTGGATTTAGCTCTTTTTGGAATGAATCTGTTCAAATACAGATTGCATTGGATTGATATTACTGTAATTACAACTTTCTTTCTTCTTTTCTATTCAGATCGTGGTTGGAGAGCCACACAAGGGCAACACATAAAATATACTGATGAAATACAAATTATTAACTACATAAAACACTGCAAAAATGTTATAATAATACAGAAGCATATTTATCCTCCTTCCTTTCTATAAAGATGTATTTCTCATTGCTTTAAGTGAAATCTATGAATTGTATGTTTTGCTTGAATACTTTACTTGAATTAATAAAAGCTCCTGTAAAGTTAATAATTCCTATTACAGTCACTCGACTGATACACCATTTATAGTATCACTGAAAAAGGATGTACAGCCATATATAACCTGTTTTATCATGTCTGTTTGTAAAACTACACATCAAGTTTTTGTTGACTCCAGAATTCAATAGAGAATCCCTTAGGGAATACATACATGTAGAAAATCTTAACATATCATAAATTTGAAACTTGTCGGCACTGACACATGTATTGTATTGATTTATTAAACTTCATTGATGTACATCAATATTCTGTTTATAAACATATAAATCAATTTACAATGCAATGTAACAAATCAATATTCTTCCGATGGGGATTTACTTTCCGTCGATATTTTATAAACATAACTCTGAGCTACTGCCCTAGTGCATCAAAAAAACAGATGACATCCCATAGACTTACAATTCTTCAGCATCTTGAGCGATATGTAGCACTCCTTTGACCTTTAGGTCTTTCTTCACCCCAGGACTGCACGCTTGCTGATAATTACCAAGGTACAGTTGACCAGGAAGTACTTCTACGGGGTAAGGTCGAAGTTCATCCAACTCTTGTGGCATGTACAATATCTGTTTAAAAGAAGAATATATATATTTTTTTGTTACTTACATTGTATCTCCTTTTAATAATACAAAACTTGAACATTAACTTTCCTGAATAACATTTTCTTTAGCTTTCCAAATCATATTTTCACAGTTGCACAACTAATAAATCATAATCTATGGTATTTATCATGGCTCATAAACTTGGGCTCTGGATACAATATTAAGAAAGTGATGAAATAATTGAGATCAGACGGACAGAAAAAAGAAGGGGGAAAGGAGGACAGAGAGAGAGAGAGAGAGAGAGAGAGAGAGCAAGAGAGAGAGTGGGAGAGAGAGGATATAAGGAAATATTCTAAGTAGTACCTTTTGTGTCCTGAGAAAGGGGTAGAGTGCAGAGAACTCCTCATAACCTCCTCTAAGAATGCGAACTGGGTTTCTGCTACCCGCCTCCGCCATAACCTTCGCACACTTAAAGGCTGGACCTGTAAAACAATGAGTGAGATGTTTGATTTTTTTTTTTAATGGGGGGGGGGGGGGGGGGGGAGGGAGGGGCTACATCTAAGAAAATGCCTCTTATTCCCAATTAATTAATACTTGAGTACATCTAATTGAAATTTGAAATAAGAATTGGCACAGAATTCAACAGAATCTATACTGTTTTAAGGCCAGAGTGCACTTCAGATCACAGCTTCTTGTTCATGTGAGCGGGTATATGTGTGTGTTTGAATAGGGTGTATACATGTAGCTGAGTACAAGTCTTATCACAGGTAAAAATTTAATATGAAGTTGACCTTCAAAGTAGAGTGGTTTGTTGTAAAATGATAAGTGAGTTTTTACTGTGCATACCTAAATGAAAAAAATCCTATCTCTTTTCTTTCAATATAAAATTAATACCTCTTGTACTTGTAGAATGATCACAGTATCCAATAACAATGAAAATGAGAATAGTTTCATTAAACAATCATTACATTCCTATGAAATGTTTTATTAAGGTTCAAACTTCAAAACTAATGTGCAGTATGGTCTTTACTTACTATCTCTTTTTGAAAGACCGCCAGTATTGTTATCAAGGACAATGACGTGCATCTTGCATTCAATTTCTGCACCGTAGGGTACAAGAAACTTGTCATCTGCAGTCTACGGAAAAAAGAAAAAAAATTGATATGATAACAGTGATATATTTAATGCTTTCATTCACATGCTGATATAAATATAAATTTTACTCTTAATTTAAAACCACATAAATCTAAATATGAAGTAAAGAAACATGTTTACATCCACACGTATCCTTCAAAAATGCTGACTACAGGTGTATGATACAAATTCCCTTGTAATAAACAATCTTTTAAAACAGTGAAGAGAATGACTCATAATGACTTGTCTCTAAGAGGGAACCAGTTGCTTCCAATACAGATAAAATGCTGCCTTTTTTGACAAGCAAAGAATAAATAATAATAAATTTGAAAACACAGTATAGTGTAAGAATATGTAACAAAGAACCTAATGATTTTGAGTGGAAAGTGGGAGCAATATAATGATCTCAATAAATGATTTACAACTCACCCTTAGAGCTCTCTTGGATGTAAGAATGTGACTTTCGTTGTATTCATTTTTCTGTCTGGCATCTGTTTTTTTATAAAACAAAATATAAGAAAGAGTAAAAAAAAAATGAAATTATACAAATTGATTCATTATTCAATATTTTAGGGAATACATTTTACTAGCCTTTAAAGTTAATGAAAATTAAGGATATTACACTTTAAATTCAAGTATCATCTATAGTTCTTTAAAAAAAAAAATCAAATATGTCATTCAATATAAAAAATTAAAAAAAGAGATTGTTATTCATGGAGCACCACAGAAAGATGCTAATAAATGGTCTGTTCCTGTAAAGTCAATAGCATCTAGACCCTTTCGGATATCTGGTAAAGTGGTATCTGCAGAATGAGAACCAAATTCTCTACCTTCCCCTTAATGCTGCAAAGGATTACTTGAATTATGAGAGAATGTTATTTCTTACAAGAAAAATAATTAGAATCACTTACCTAACAATAGGAGGTAGTTTTGATCACTGAGTGCAGGGTAGATAGTAGCCTGTTGGAGGATGTTATAGAGCTCAGTAGGTTCACACGTCAAGATTCTTGTTCCAACTTTACTGATCAGACGAGGGGTAGATACCTAGATGAAAGCATCAAATAATTGGTATAGCACAAAATCATGTATGAAACTGAAAGACTTGTCAAACTTGTTATATTCTTCCTACTAATAGTAATACTAGGTTTACTTGGTTCCAGAACAAAAGATTTAAATTCTCTAACCTCCGGTTAAAATTCCACAAAGACTATTAATAATTTAAATGATCACATACGGCTTCACGTACCAATATAATCAAATCATGCATGATGAAACAAAATGAGAATGAAATAAAAATAAAATGTTTCATAAAAAGAATCAATTTGGATTTTTGGTCAACGAATGAAGAAAACAAAAATCACAAGCCATAACGTCGGTGGGGTGACAAAACCTTGTATCTCAATTTTTTGAGATTTTGATTTTTTTTGTGCATAATTTTGTACCTAATGGCCTACGACACCACCTGATAAATCCATGGAACGCCTCCTTCTCAGTTTTTTTCACAAATTCCACACAAACACCCTTAAACTTAACGTCGTAACATTAACCCCCTTTGAAGCTGCACTGACAAAACCTCGTAACATAAGATACGTAATTCATTTTCCTTGAAACTCACACACGGCCTAACAGTACCGAAGTTAGTGTATTCAAATCCTCTAAACTTATTCAACCAAATCCTCGTAACTCATTCAGAGTTGAAAGTAGGAACTTGTATCTCAATTTGAATAAAAACTAAAAAAAACTTGTATCTCAATGTAGATAAACGCAAAAACCTCACTTTCAAATATAAAAACAATTATTTTACTGTATTTCAACAATGACGTTAAAAATTGTATAAATATTCCAGTTTTAAAAAGAAAGGACGGTGTCACACAGCACTAAATTTGTTGAGACAGGAAAGTTTTTTGGCATAAGATTGTTCTAATATAGACTAGAGATTTAGAGTCTATTACTATTAGATCTATAGAGTCTAGTTAGAGACGACTCTACAGTTACATGAACATGAAAAACACATGCAGCCAGTGCCAGAGCAAAAATTAAACAACACTCATTCAAATTATTTCACAAGTTCCACAACTGAGCTGAAGCTGAGCCAAAGTACCGCCGAGTACTGCCGACACTAGACCGAAAACTTCAGTCTCTCTAATCGTCGGTTGTTCCACTGAGACTACGTCTGGCTCCACTAGACCTCCGATTATAGATGACAACAAATGTCAGTTTTATTAAAGAAATGACCCAAATCAGATGGTTATTGCTGTCTATGCCGACACCTGCACCGGGCGGGCGGGCCGCCTCGCAAGCCAGTCGCTCTTTCGCTGGCTGCCTGGCCTCAGCTCAGCCTAAGCTCTGCTAGGCTCAGGAGCCTCAGTCTCTCAATCTGACAATCACTTCTAATTCCTGGCTAACTGAAGCTAAATTAGAGTCTAGATCCTAACCCTTTTCATTTTTGATCCAAAATTCTACTCTAACCCAGCTATCATATACAATTCTACAAAAATCGTTAACAATAACTCACCTTAGAAGACATCTTAAATTGATAAATAATATTCTCAGGCAGCTGATTTAAATTGAGATCGGAAAACTGACACCACTCGCTGATGGTTTACATGCATTCAGACATCAATTAGGCGTTGCTAAGGCGAACCAACATGTGTACTGAGCTCCTCCCATTGTTTACACTCGGAAGACTGGTAAATTATCTCATTACTATACATGTACAGGCTAGGACAGGGGTCATCGTGCATGCAGCCGCATGACGTTTATAGAGAATGTACATCTGTCTCATATGTCATCTGCACGAAGGACAGGGAAAAAACAGTCGCTTCTGTAATAATTGTCTTTATATATAGATATAAAACTCAAAGTTAAGGTTATTATATTTATCAAAGTAGCAGGAAAAATGTTAAATTTATTTAATTAACTTCTTTTAGATAAATTATTTGACTGAATTTGTTTTAATAATTAATTTTATTTAAACTAAGTACTCGAATTGAGACAACGTATAATGACCTTTGCCCTCTTCGCGAAGAACACTGCACCCATAACTCTCTCAAACTCCGGAATTTCTTGTGATAATTTGTTGAAAATAACAGCCAACATGTTTAAAAACGGAATTTTGAGGTGTGTCGTGAGAGCACAGTCGATGAAGAGTTTCTCAACTTCGTGTGAGGTAAATATGAAGCATAATTAATGCGTAAATTTTGGTGCGAAATGCGTCCGTAATATGCCGGTAAAATCGGATGCCGCGTTATAATTATGAGTCGGTCGCGTGCAGGGAATTACGGGTAGGGGCAGGGCAGGGCCAAGGAAAAAGGACAGACGGCGCGGTGGTCGGTCTGCGCGGCATGCAGCGCCAACGCATTCTTGGTCCGAGTCCATCGCAATCGTCAGTCGCGTCGGTAGAATGTGTTGGGGGCGGGGGAGAGGTCCAAGGGTAGGACCTTGAATTTTTACAAGATGGCCGGAATTCATGTGTCAAATTTACAGTAGATTCTAATGAGGATCGTCAACATAAACAAGGACAAACGCAGACAAATTGCGTCCTAATAATGCCTGGATCGTCTGCATTTTCTTTTGTGGATGTTTTTTTCATTTGCGCTCTGCGGGTTTCGGGTTTCCGAACCACTTGCTGGTGATGCGAAAAACAGATTCCACGTTAGAAAATAACCCCAGGTTACCGTCTACTTCCATGGGTTGTCCGTCTTCCCGAGGATTTATCGCTCATAACGTGAAAGTCTCTGTAGTCTGTACAAAGTCAATAAAAATGCATCAAGAAAATAATCGCAAAGTCCGTTTTACGGACGGATCAGAAATATGAAACGTCTGCGAAAATGCGAACCATCCTTGTTTTTGCGGACGCGTTTATCCGTGTTTGCGAAGACAATTCTTGTTTGATATGAGGACAATCCTTATTCTTGGAACAGCACCCTTACTGGTAATTTTACATATTCTGGCAAAATGAGTAAAAACTTCCAGAACATCCTAAAAATGCTCTAAAACAACCCCCCCCCCCCCCCCAATAAAAAAAAAAAAAAAAAAAAAAAAATTATCAATAAACCATCTTGATGAAGAAAAACCATAATAATTTGTCCAAGGTCAACATCAAAGCTCATTGGGTAAATTTTAAGCATTTTTTCAGTGTAAGTACGGCGGCGCTAGTTCACAAACAGCTGGTCTGAAAAAAAGGATCGTCTATGTAAACGCAGACGATCCTTATTACTGATCCGCGCGTTGGCGATTCAAAAAAAAGATTCCGCGATGATGCTCCTTGATGTATTTCACATTCACTTTGTTCATAGACTTTCATGTTATGAATGATAAATCCTTGGGAAGATGGAAAACCCGTAAAAGTAGACGGTGAACTACATGCTCTCTAGCATTTTGTGTATTTTGTGGCCTTATACTATCGTTACTCTGTTGGTGAAAGAAGTATGCAATTCAGTGACTATATACAGTAAAAACTATCTATAGATTTTGATGTGAAACTTGAATGAGAAAGGACTGATTTTATAGTCATTTATGTCATCTTCCTTGTCAAAAATCATGAATTGCATGTACACGTATGATGTAACTTAAGTGCATGTAATGATGTATGCAGACTTTAGTTGCAGCCTCTCTTTTTGTGAAAATTTCAAAATTACATTGTTTTTGCTCAAATTTCCTCAGATTTTGGGTATACCAGTAATTCTAAGATTACCTGAGATAAAATGTAAGACTAAGTATTAGAGTATAAAAGAAAATTCTTATTGCTTGTTCGCCTTCAAGTCAAATTGTAGGTGTGTAAATGTACATGTATGGCTTCCCATTTATTACTAAGTTAATTTGCGAAAGATGAAACTTTACTTCACATGTATGTACTCTTTCACTAACAAAATTAAAGAAATCTAGATGAAAATGGAGAATTTTTTTACCCAGTGTGGTGGGGATTTGAACTTTTCTTGCTATCTTGTATGCCTAGTTTGCCTACCTATTTATCTTAATTCCAGGCTAACTCTAAAGTAGCAGTTTTGGGTGCATCGGGAGGAATCGGCCAGCCACTCTCACTTCTCCTCAAGGAGAGTCCCATGATAAGCCAGCTTTCCCTGTACGACATTGCACACACACCAGGCGTTGCTGCAGACCTTAGCCACATCGAGACCAGGGCCAATGTGACCGGACACATGGGACCAGACCAGCTGGGGGAAGCTCTCCAAGGATGTGATGTGGTTCTCATCCCAGCTGGCGTGCCAAGGAAGCCAGGTAAACAAACAGATATTCCGACCAACCAATACCACCATCTCTTTCCTCCAACACTTGTCAGCTCTCTCCTAGATATATCTTTATTTTCCCTTTTCATTGCGTTACAGTCTTCCACTGTTCCTATCTATCCATGTACAGTTTTTGTATGATCTACACATGCATACCCAATCCCTTTAATTATACCATATTACATTTCTAAATCCATCATCTACATTTACATTTTCCTTCCCCCAATATACATGCTGTGTACTAAACTAGACCTCCATCATGTTTATTAGATTTAAAGTTTAAAAGGAAAAGGAACAAGGGTTAACTTTCAAGGGGTTTCATCCATTAGTAACATCAATAAAATGGGTCATGAAATACATTTTTATGATGTTTACTTTCAAGGAATTAGTGCTGAATAGTGATCCCCAAACTTGATACATGTTTTGGTATTGAAAATGCTGCTTTTAACTTCAACATACATGTTCATTGCACATGTACTCCAAGGTTATTGGTACATTTATTCATCTAAAATATGCATGTCCCTTAACAAAATTATGTTAAGGATTTTGGAATATTTCTTTGATTAAATTGTAAAAATGACTGAGAATAATTTATATTAGATCTATTTTCAAATGATTCTTGTTGCCTTTTTGTTGTTTCTATGTTGTAGGCATGACCCGTGATGATCTCTTCAATACCAATGCATCCATCGTCAGGGATTTGTGTAAGGCAGCAGCAGAGACTTGTCCAGAAGCTATGCTTGGAATCATCACAAATCCTGTAAGTAAAACAGATTAACTCTGAGGCTATCTGTATGTATCATGCTGTGAAATCATAAGATAGTATTAATATAATTTATTTTATGTCTTATTGTGTGTAGAACGTTCAGTGAAAGATTTAAACAAACTATGTACCATGCGAATATAAATTCCGTCATCAAAGCTTTCTTTAGAAGTAGAAGAAGAAAAGAAGTTCCCATTCGTCTAGGTAGTTAAAGGAAAAACTACCTACCATCATTAAATATCAATTACGACATATTTAAGCTTAAATGCTTGTTAGTAAGCAACCAGAGGACCGACGGCTTTAGACCCTCTCCGAGAGACCTGGTTACAATGAGGATAAATGCCTTACCGAAGGGTACTAGCGCACCAACTTGGTTTCGAACCCGGGTCGCCGGATTACGAGACCACTGCTCTACCAACTGAGCCATCACGCCTCTGTTTAGGAAGCTGTTTAATTCATTCTTTATCATGCAGGTTAACTCAACGGTCCCCATCGCCTCAGAGATTTACAAAAAAGCCGGATGCTACAACCCCAGCAAGATCTTTGGTGTGACCACGCTGGATGTGGTGCGTGCCAACACGTTTGTTTCCCAAATCAAGGGACTCGATGTATCTGCCACCTCAATCCCAGTCATTGGCGGTCATGCTGGCGTCACCATCATACCTCTCCTTTCACAGGTATGTATCAACAAGCAAGCAAGATGTCAGTCTTTCCAATGCAGTTACAGTGAAACCTGTCTATAAAGACCACCCCAAGGGAGACAAGAAAAGCGGTCTTTCTCGGCAGGTGGTCTTTATGTCCTATAGTACATGTTTCAATGAGAAACCATTTTCAAGGGAAACAAAAAATGTGATCTTTGTAGACAGGTGGTCACATCATGGACCTATTACGGATGGACATTCATCGTTTTCTTAACGAATTCATTGTGATTGTCTCTGTCAATGTCGTCTCAATAACATTCCATACATGATTCTTCACTTTGATCTCATAATGGTCACCGCCAAAAAGCCGGGACAGAATCAAGATAGTGATTTTACACATGTTAATGTACATGGGCAGAAGATAATAACTCGCCTAAATCATGGAAAATAGATGTGCATTCTGGCTTATAATCGGAAATTGTTGTTCCGTGTACTTTTTTTGGAAAAACATGTTGATATTACCAGATAGAGATTGTTTTTGATTTTTATGCCTCCGTTACGAAGTAGCCGGAGGCATTATGTTTTCGGGTTGTCCGTCCGTCCGTCCGTACGTCCCGTCCGTATGTCCGTACGTCCCGTTTTCGTGATCGCGTTATCTGAAGAACCGATTGATGGATTCCTGCCAAACTTTGGTCATGTATGTATCTTGCAGAGCCGATGAACTGATTAGATTTTGGGGTCACGAGGTCAAAGGTCAAAGGTAACAGGGCTCATTATGTATGCAAAAACAGCTCGTGATCGCGTTATCTCAAGAACCGATTGATGGATTCCTGCCAAACTTTGGTCATGTATGTATCTTGCAAAGCCGATGAACTGATTAGATTTTGGGGTCACAAGGTCAAAGGTCAAAGGTCACAGGGCTCATTGTGTATGCAAAAACAGTTTGTGATCGCATTTTCTCAAGAACCGATTGATGGATTCCTGCCAAACTTAGGTCATGTATGTAACTTGCAGAGTCGATGAACTGATTAGATTTTGGGGTCATGAGGTCAAGGTGAAAGGTCATGCGGCTCATCATATGCAAAAATAGCTTGTGATCGCATTATCACTAGAACAGATTGATGGATTCCTGCCAAACTTAGATCATGTATGTATCTTGCAGAGCCAATGAACTGAGTAGATTCTTAGGTCATGAGGTCAAAGGTCAAATGTCATGGGCTCATTATGTATGCAAAAATAGCTTGTGATCGCATTCCCATTAGAACTGACAGATGGATTACTATTTAACTTGGGACATCTTGCAGAGCCAATGAACTGAGTAGATTTTTCGGTCAAAGATCAAAGGGTCATATATGTATATGAGAAATTGCTTCTAATCACGATATTCTGAGAACCTGCTAATGGATTATAATGAAATTTGAATTTGAAAAATTTCTTCTGTTTTGGTTTGTAAACTTGCTCTATGACGGAGGCATCATTTTCGACTGCGCGCAGTCGAAGTTCCATCTAGTTTGGTTGTGATTTAAAATCCTGTTTCCCCCTATTTCCTCATAATATTCCAGAGTTACAATGCACAGGGCTGATACAGATCATGGCCTTCTAATTGTTTTATAAGGTCATAGATGTGTGCGAAAGTTTGCGAATCAGTAATAAAACATTCATATCACCAAAATCGTCTGCTTTTCAACTTTGCTGCTCCCCATTTAGGGATGCTTTTATTTAAGACACACTCTTACAGAGCACACCATCCAAACAAAACCACGAGAGGGAAACTGCTCCTTTGTCAATGACCGAAAATGCTTACGCAGTCGTTATTGTTAAAACAGCTGAATGTTCTCATTAAGATGCACATAATCAGAAGGCGGTAACTATCATAGGATCAAAGAAAGAATCACGTTGAATGTCCATCCCTAATTGGTCCATGGTCACACTCACTAAAGCAGGTATTACTGTATGTTACTCTAAAAACAAGCTGTTCTTGTGGAGGTCTCCTGACATGATCTCCTAAGTTTTTAACCATTGCTGGCTTCTAGGCCCTGTTCCATGAAACTTAGCATTGATGGTACCTTTGCCACCCGGCCCCCCCCACTCAGAGGTCGGAATGACCGCATGCGTGTTGCCAAAATGTCCGGTTAAGGTGTACTTTTCGTGCGACAAAGTCTGGCCCGAGAATTGTAAAAAAATGGGGTGTATTTGACTTTTCACCCGGAGATATCTTTAAAAAGGGGATGTTTTTTCTTTTTTTCTCTCATCCCTTTGGACTCCTGAGAAATTATTCAGAATTTAGGGGGGTACATAGAGCATTTTTCCTGATTCAGGGGGGTCTCCAAGTCAGGAAAAGCCGCGAAAAGCCCACGAAAGGGGGGTTCGAAAATGTTGGCAGTCCTCAGATAGGGGGTGCTTTCAAAAAGAGGGAACAAGCATATGCGTACCCTAAATAACACTGAGTGGGGGGGGGGGGGGGGGGGCCGGGCTTTGCCATTGCTTAACAATGCCAAATCTGAGATGCATAGCCCTATGTGTGTGATATGGTGTATTAAAAATTGAAGCCCTAAAAAAATTGCGCTTCAAAATGATCAGGAAGTGCCTCAAAAAAGTAAACAAATCTTTGAGTGCCCCATGTTACCATACTCATTTTCCCCGATAGAATATAAAAACCGTGGAAAACGGTGTGGAAATTTCGAATTCCAATCGTAAATATCTTGATAACCAGACAGGCAATCGGCTTGTAAAAGTCAGGGGACTCCTGACTAAGTTTTATGAATTATAATTATGATTGCAGAATGAGCTAAATCCAGGATTTTTTAACGAATGGCAAAGTTACCCAATCCCTTTAACGATTCAGGAACCTTTTCTTGTTCATCTTCTCAGGCTACTCCAGCCGTTACCTTCCCACAAGCTGATCTGGAGGCTCTCACCGTCCGCATCCAGAATGCAGGAACAGAAGTCGTGGAGGCCAAGGCTGGAGCTGTATGTATTTCCCAAACTTGATTTAAGATCAGGGGGGTGTTTCACAAATATCCTAAGTTGAACTTGTCTCTAAGTTGGACTTAATAATTATGAAAAGCCATTATCGCCTTTAAAAGTATTTTGTAAACGTTATTTTAAAAGGCATAAAATGTTGATTCAATTCATTCATATTTTCTATTATCAAGGAGATTTCATGTTCTTGATGTGGAGTTTATGAAAAGTCTAAAATACTTGAATATTTGCTTTTGAATATATACAATTTTAAGGCTACAAATGGCTCTCCGTAAAGTTCAACTTAGGATCTTTGTGAAACACCCCCCTGGAATATGACTTCAACGATTTTATAATATTTCTTGAATTGCCGATTTATTGACACAGCATCATGATGGCTGGTCTTCATTGTGCACTCGCTGTTTGTCAGAATACAGAGAAAGCTAGTATACTACAACTGGGGTGGGGGAGGGGGGGGGGGGGGTCTACTGTTTTCTCATGTACTTTGTGCGAATGGGATACATATACTGTAGGAAAAAAAGGAAGTTAAAATTGTTATTAACAATGAGTATTCTTCAATTTTAGATTACCAATTTCTTTGATAAATTTTGAAGGCTTTGCGAGTGGGTTGATTTATAAGTCACATTAATGTTTTCTTGTCTCACAGGGCTCAGCCACTCTTTCCATGGCCTATGCTGCAGCAAGATTCTGCTTCTCAGTAAGTATTAAGAAATTCTCAAATTTATTGTTTTCTAAAGTAAGTGTTGAACATTTCTAAAATTTATTGATAGTTTTTTAATTGAATAATTAGGCTGATGTTCACTTTGATCATACTCTCAAGGGTAGCTTGATTTGCATTTTATGCAAGTGATTCATGACTTCTTTAAGTACAGGAATATGCTTTCCTTTTACAATTTCACCAAGATCTTCTAGTCCTCTAGACTAACAAAACTCAATTTACTGTTATTTTTAACCAAGCAGGAGAGACAAAATGGAAGAAAAGTCTAAAAATATGTTATTCAAATGCATGTATATTCAATTCAATCTTCTTATTTTGCCAAGCAATAAAACAAAAACATACAGGATAAAAAAAGCGGTATACAAAGTATCACACAATTACAATTACTAACATAGGTTAACACAGAAAATCACAGAATCAATTTTCAAACATGAATAAAAGATGTTAAATCACAAGGGAAATTGCTTAGGCTGGTACCAGCCAGAAAGGAGGTGGTTTTTATATGCGGCTGACCAAATAATCAAATATAAAGAGCCTTATGATTTAATTTTATAATATCATAATGAATTTAACAACCATTAAAATCTTTAGCTAGCAGCAATACAGGTCCATCAAATATTTTTTGTATTTACGTTTAAAAGTGTTAACAAAATTCAATTCCTTTTTTTTTTGCACAAAACTTTATGTGACCTTTCTTTTTCCCCATTCTTTCTTTCAGCTGCTAGCAGCCATTGAGGGAAAGGAAGGAGTCATTGAATGTGCTTACGTCAAATCTGACCTGACAGAATCATCTTACTTTGCAAACCCTATCCTCCTAGGGGTAAGTTGAGTTGCTTAAGAGGCCTTGTTCACACATGATGTGGTAACCTATTAAAGCTGGACTGCACTACTTAGAGCTACTTGCGCCCTCTATATAGCAAACAATGCCTAAGCAGTGCCTGTTAGTTCCCCATGTGCCCCTTTTTCTTATGTTAATCGAGAGTTGGTTTGATGAGATAACCACCTTGACAGTGACAATGCAGGAAGGTCTAATCCCTCCTGGCCAAACTAGTGCAGATAGACTTTAAGATGTAAATGAACAGCAAGAGGAAATATCTCTGTATTGAATAAAGGAAACGGGCATTCAACAGTAGAACAACAATCCAACTCCTTCACATATTTGTTATTTGATTGAGAATATGAAGCACCCACTATGATTAAAGGTAATACAAAGTTTTGGGAAATTTTGAAAATTGGGTGGATAGTGATTCTTTACAATTTTGATACATTCGGATGCCTCTGTGGATGTATTATAAGCACTAGAAAATTTAGCCCCTAAAGCACTTCTGCTTTCGAGAAAAATGGAATATACAAATTTACCGGTGCTCCCGGTAAATTTTGATAAATTTCAAATAGCGCCTACGACCGTACAATAGTACCTGCGACCATGGAAATCTCTGAATATGTAGTTGTGATATATAATTTCCAAACGGGAA
This sequence comes from Strongylocentrotus droebachiensis, assembly GCA_035222895.1. Taxonomy (NCBI): domain Eukaryota; kingdom Metazoa; phylum Echinodermata; class Echinoidea; order Camarodonta; family Strongylocentrotidae; genus Strongylocentrotus; species Strongylocentrotus droebachiensis. The sequence continues at coordinate 24,215 of JAVYIG010002994.1, forward strand.
TAGCTAGTCGGCCGATTTAAGTCCAGAAACATTGTTTTATAACTTAATTAATATCTTGACCTTAAGAGGGAGCTATACAGGATAAAGAGTTAATTATTTATAATTTCATAACTTGAGACTCGATTTCAACCGCGACAACGATGACTGAATATTGTAGGATCACATATGCTTCCAATATGTTCATTTGAACCAAATTCATGACCCCATACCAAAACTTTGTATTACCTTTAAGACAATTATTTTGTTGTTTTCAAGCAATTTATGTCTGCTTGGACCTAAAGCCAAAGGTTTTATTCTTAAAATTTAATCCCTCTTTGGGTTAACTTCGGGCTTTGTCAAGTTGATCAAAGCAACCATTTTTTTTTTGTCTTTGCAAACATTTTGAGTTTCAGCATATATATGAATTGCTCATCAGGAACATTTTGGCAATGAAGGTGCAAAGTTTAGTGACAGTGTGTGAGGGATCTTGCAAATCTTGCAAATTCTCCACCCTCGGCCACAAATGCAGGACAGAAAGTTTGCTTTATAAACTTAAGGGTGGTCATTGTCACTAGTTCAGTAGTTCAATTTGAGCTCACTCTTTATCACCTCAAAACAAAGTGACATTTCTAGCTCTGCCATATTTTGTCATGACAACACCTTCTTTTGCTCATTTTCCCCCAAACAGAAAAATGGCATGGAGAAGAACCTTGGTTTTGGTACACTGTCCGACTACGAGCAGCAGCTGGTCAAGGATGCCATGGCAGAACTCAAGTCGAGCATCAAGAAGGGAGAAGACTTTGTCGCATAAAAGAAACATCCTATCTATTCATAGAGAGTTTTATATAGTGCGTCTGACGCTATGGTACTTATTAAAGCAAGGTAACGGTTTTAGTGTATAAATAGTGCAGAAATACCTGGTTCCATACAATTGATATAATTTTCAATAATTAGGTCATATATATTATCATTTGTTTTGAAGTGTATCAAAAAATATCTGTAGAGACGGATTCTTTTCTTTGCAAAGTTTTTACACAAGGTGGTATGGGTATGAAGAGCTCCTATACAAATCTTTGGATGTGTAGAAAAGAATTGGTCTTGGAGGTTATTGTCAGAAAGTTTTTGTTATTGTTGTTGTTGGCCCCATTTAACTTGAAAGAAATTAAACCTGATAAAAAAAATGACTGCAGCAAAATTAATTAACCTTTATTTATGAGATGACCGATGATGCATATAAATATCAGAATAGGCAATAATATATAATACTGTCTGTTGTATCTAAAAGAGATAGAGTTCAATCTGTTCTATATGAAATCAAAAATTGAGGAGTCTTATTTTTGGACGCAAGAGTATTTATAGTGCTTATTTTCATGCTACAGTGTATTTAATAAAGTTTAAAGACTTGGAAAAATCTATCAGACCGAATATTGAAAAGGTTGAACTTGTTTTTCTCTTCAACTCCACATAAGAGGGGCCAAATTCATGAAAAGAAAACATTGAGAAGCAAAAAGGAAACTGAGGAATACATGCAGGAAGAAATTTTCCATATTGGTAGAAAATGTGTTTTTTCTCCTGGATAAGTATTGTGAATGTACCTAGTGAATGGAAAATAATTGGTTAAATGAATGGATTTAATATCACCTAATGTCTTTGCCAACTTGTGTATTTGCCATGACTTATCTAAATTTGAAACATTAATCTCAAATGGTTTCAATGCATTAAAGAAAATCAAATAAAACTTATATCTTTTGTTATGCGTTGCTTTCGTTGTTATAACAATGATGAGACAGGCGAGGATGATGCTGATGATGATGATAGTTGTAAAAGACAATGATGAGAAGGACAGTTATATTCTTTAAAAAAGTGTTAATGATAATTGATGACAATGGTGATGATGACACTTATGATGACACTGATGATGATGATAATAATAATGATGGTGACTGATGATGATGAAGAGAAGTATAAGGGTGATGACTGATAATAATGACTGATGGTGATAAAGATGATGATAATGATGGCTGATGATGATAATGCTGATGATAATGATGACTGATGATGATATTAATGACTGATGATGATAATGATGACTGATGATAATGAAGATGATGATGGCTGATGATGATGATAATGATGATGATAAAGATGATGATAAAGATGATGTTGATGATGATGACACTGATGATGATAATGATAATAATGATGACTGATGATGATAATCATAACTGATGATGATAATGATGACTGATGATGATAATGATGTTGATATTGATGATAATGATGACTGATGATGATGATGACACTGATGAGGATGAAAATAATAATAATAATGATGGTGACTGATGATGATGAAGAGAAGTATAAGGGTGATGACTGATAATAATGACTGATGGTGATAAAGATGATGATAATGATGGCTGATGATGATAATGATGATGATAATGATGACTGATGATAATAATGACTGATGATGATAATGATGACTGATGATGATGAAGATGATGATAATGATGTTGATGATGATGATAATTATAATGATGGTGACTGATGATGATGAAGAGAAGGATAAGGGTGATGACTGATAATAATGACTGATAGTGATAAAGATGATGATAATGATGACTGATGGTGATAAAGATGATGATAATGATGTTGATGATGGTAATGATGACTGATGATGATGATGATGATGATGACACTGATTATGATGAAAATAATAATATTGATGGTGACTGATGATGATGAAGAGAAGGATAAGGGTGATGACTGATGATGATAATGATGATGATAATGATGACTGATGACTGATAATAATGAATGATCACTATGAACATGTCGGACAAAGAAAGCGGACAAAATATACAGTTCCTCAGGTAGACAAAGGAACATCCCTTCACTGCTATTATGTAAAAAGTTAATATGCATGTGACACCTGTTCTACACATTTGTACATAATAGCAGTGAAGGGATGTTCCTTTGTCTACCCGAGGAACTGTATATTTTGTCCGCTTTCTTTGTCAGTCATGTTCATAGTGGATGATGATAATGATGTTAATGTTGATGATAATGATGACTGATGATGATGATGACACTGATGAGGATGAAAATAATAATAATAATGATGGTGACTGATGATGATGAAGAGAAGTATAAGGGTGATGACTGATAATAATGACTGATGGTGATAAAGATGATGATAATGATGGCTGATGATGATAATGATGATGATAATGATGACTGATGATGATAATAATGACTGATGATGATAATGATGACTGATGATAATGAAGATGATGATAATGATGTTAATGATGATGATAATAATAATGATGGTGACTGATGATGATGAAGAGAAGGATAAGGGTGATGACTGATAATAATGACTGATGGTGATAAAGATGATGATAATGATGTTGATGATGATAATGATGGCTGATGATGATGATGATGATGATGATGATGATGATGATGACACTGATGATGATGACAATAATAATATTGATGGTGACTGATGATGTTGAAGAGAAGGATAATGACTGATGATGATAATGACTGATGATAATGATGACTGATGACTGATAATAATGAATGATGATGATAAAGATGATGATAATGATGACTGATGATGATAATGATGATGATGATGATGTCTGATGATGATAATGATGATAATAATGATGATGACTGATGATAATAATAATGATGTCTGATGATAATAATGATGACTGATGATGATGACTGATGATAATAATAATGATGACTGATGATGACTACGATGATGATCATCATCATGGTGATGATGATGAGGATGGTGATAGTGACAAAGACATACAAACTTATTTCGACTTTTTCGTCCTTTCTCCAACACATTCGGCAGAGCCAAGCGGAGCATATTCCAAACTTTCCAGTAATGAGGATGTTATTACACTGGATAGAATGATGAAGAGGATGATGATGCAATAAACAGCGGTGATGATGATGGTGGATGATTATATTAACACTGGTGAGGATGATGGTGGTGGTGGTGGCGGTGATGATGACTGATGAGGAGGAGGATGATGCTGCTGATGTTGATGTAACTGTGGTTGAAATGACGAAGAGGATAATGGTGAAAACAGTAATGATGATGGTGGTGATAGAAGAATTGGTCTGGTTGGAGGAGTTGCACAACATGTTTTGACTTCTTTAACACTTCTCCAACGCATTCGGCAAAGCCAGCGGGGACTTTGCCAGAACGGTACAGTAGTGATGATGTCAGCGCAATGGTTAGAAATGATGAAGAGGATGATGATGATGGAGCTTTTTTTTAATGATTATGAGGATGATGCTGATGAAAATAAAAATGACAACTATTAATGTGGCTACCACCACCCCACCGACCAAATAAGGCTGGGAAGTTGTTTTTTTTCTTTAAAAAAAATCCTGATCGGTTAGTCATGACCCATTTGTTATGTCCCCTGCATAAGGAGGGTATCAATAGAGGTATTGAAAGTTGATTTTAAAATGAATTCATAAAATCATCAATTGTATAGTTTACTCCCTACTCTTTTTGTCAGTATGAAGTAATCGTCAAATTGACAGAAACATGGCAATAGTGCGTGATTATACTGACAAAAATGTTATTATTATCGAAAAAGTCGGACAATACACCACTTTATTTAGGTATTACTTTTGACGACCTAAATAATTACTAATAAAAGTACTTAATAATAAAAACAAAAATTTCAACCGAAAATGGCAAGCAACATCACATAATGTTACAAGGTTTTATCCTCTGTAAAGGGTGTCCCACTGAGCGGCGAATGCTGGAACGTTGTGAAGTTGGATTCGCCAACTTTTCTGATGAATGTTGGCGAAAATCAGGGCTCGCTTTTTTTTTTTTGGGGGGGGGGGGGGGAGGGGGGGGGACATATTTTTTTTGGGGGAGGGGCTCCCGAAATTTGAAAAATTGACCGATCAACATTTCGTTCCGTTGAGGGGGGGGGGGGGTAAGGTCACCTTTTTTAGGTCACCCATTAGCTTTTTTTTGTTGTTAATTTTTATTTAAAAAAAAAAAAGCGAGGGGGGGGGGGGTTCTCTCAAAAACACACATTAAAAAAAAAATGAACGGGGGGGGGGGGTAACCCACCCCCCCCCACCCCCTGCGTACGCACCTGGGTGACACCGTCTTTCAACCGTTTGCAAAGGCTTACGACTGTTTTGCAAACGCTTGTAACTGTTTGCGAAAAAATAAATTCGCAAAGAAGAAGTGTTTGAGACAATGAAAACTGTTTGAGAATTTTCTTGCAACCTTTTACCCTGGCGAACCCCAAATTCGCTACGTTCGCAAGCATTCGCCGCTCAGTGAGATACACCCTTAAATAATGTAATGGCAGCAGATCATTCAAACCAATTATTTTATGCAAGCCTTTGGGACAAAGATTGTTCTTAGCGACCTTGGAAGATTGCCCGAGGTTGGCCAGAGGCACAGACCTCGCGCCATTCCAGTATTAAACACCCCCAAAAAGGTCAATTAACAAAAGGAAATCTGTTGTTTTGAAACAGCTGAATGGCATGCCTCGTCACAATGATAGCAGATAGAAAGCACGCATTAATTAGAATGCATTACTAAGATGGTATGTTGGATACTAATTAGTAGATTTCAATGGATTCCCAAGGTCCTATCTATGATGTCGGAACGCGATAAGATAATTTACAATGGTTAAAAAAAGACTTGTCTGTCGGCTCTCTAATAAAATTACCGTCACAGTTAAGATATCGCTAATATTTTAGAACGTTTGGAACAAGATGTCATTGTCAACTTTGCTTTTAATTTCAAGACGTCAAGTTTTAGCCGTTCTCGTAATCGTTTTGACCATTCTTCAAGCAGATTGCAACAGCCGGACAAACGGTAAGCTATAAACTCTAAATTTGATTAACACATAGGCCTACAACATTTACATGGACGAGTTGATGTGGTGCAATGCATTGTGAATCATTTTAAAGGCTTGCAAGAAATAGCTAGAGCAAAGGTTTAGTAAATCTGTTTCTAGAACAATTTAAGAAAGTAACCTCCTTAAATGAGAAGTCATTAATTCAAATTCAAATAATTTATTCACTCAATAAAAAAAAAAAACAGACACATAGAATTGCGAATAAACGCATACATGTATAACAAATATAAAAAGATGGACATAGCAAAATCAGTAGATGACAACACAAATAACATAAATTGAGTGGGGATCAGATTAAAGATCTACTCAAAGATCTTGTGAATTCGACCCGTTAGAATAAAATAAATTGCATTGTATACTGTTGCATGTACAACAACAGGAGGGAGAGAATACATATACAGCTACAGCTGGGTCAGAGAGAAACAAGAGAGGGAAATAGATAGAGAGAGAGAGAGAGAGAGAGAGAGAGAGAGAGGAAGAGGAAGGAAAATTGAAGGAGAGAAAGGCAAGATGAGAAGTAAAGTTGATACATAGGATGAAATTAGACCCAAGCAGAATAATAGTACATACAAAATAGAAAATAGAAATAACAATTATAAAAAGAAAAAAACCCATACAAACCAGGGATATAACAATTAACATTGACATAAAAAACAAACAACAGGTGACTCAATGTGGATAAGATTGTAAAAGCCTTTCTTTGTATTGTCTCTTGAAAACATTCAGAGAGCATGCAGATTTAAGATAAGGTGGCAATGCATTCCATAGTTTGGGACCTGCATAGTAAATTGTCTTTTGAGAAACTGAAGTTCTTGCATATGGGATGTGAAAGTCTTAAATGAGAAGTCATTAATAGAAGGTAGAGAAGGATATTGGGGGTTGTGTTGATGATAGTGATTGTGAATGGCGAGGAAGAAGAAAAATAATGAAGCAAACAAGAGTAGGAATAGGAGAAGTACAAAAAGAACTAGAACAATTTTAGTAGAAGTAGGCTAGTAAATATAAATGATATCGGATATTTTTATAGCGCATATACCCACCACGCAATTTCACAGGTTCTGCCAGGCTACCGATTTCGGTGCTGACAGCATTCAATAAATTCCTTACTACTGGTACCCGTTTAACCCATGGCTGGAGAATGGTAAATGTAAATTAATATCTTGCCAAAGGACATTAGTGCCACAGCGGGACTCGAACCGCGAGCTATGTGATCCACACATAGGAGCATCACTATCCTGGCTGTGTAGTAAAAGCTGTGCTTTTAATTCTCATATTTCAAACACTACTGTACAAAACTCAACTGATTTCACTTAAAATCGGTACTTTAGTGACAATTGATGACACCTTAATAGCAGTAAAATACATTTTTTTTTACTTACTGATGTTAAAAAGAATAATTAAAAAATTCAAATTGTAAGTCTAGTGTCAAACTTTGCTTACAGCTGCATCGACATGATTGTGTACGGTCTATGCAATAATGTGTAGTGTGTATATTTGTGTATAGGTATAATAATACCCGCCTCACAGCAAGCATGCAGTGCTAGAGGTCAATACGCATTAGCATTAACTCTCTATGCTTTGCTGGAGTGATGTGATCCACAGTCCAAAAACATATTTCATTCTTCAGGAGAAGTGACCATCAGACGACCACGTCGCCAGTCATCGTGCTACCAGGACGAATTCGAGTGCGATGACGGGTCATGCATCCCCGCTCATCTAGCCTGTGATTGGTATAGTGACTGTCGTGATTTTTCAGATGAAGGGATTAAATGCCAATATGACGGTATGTATGAATCACTGGAAAATCTGATGACATTTATCTATTTAGGAATTTTTTCCGAAGTTGAATGGTACTGTACACTGCATAGGGGACATCGGGTTCTATAAATACAATTACCTTGTATTAGAATGATGTACAGTGAAATTCAAAAACAAAAGACCCGAAACAAATTATAAGAATAATAAAATACGGAGAAGTGAGAGTTTGTTATTAAGATGTTCTTTATAACGAAATTCCGACGTACCTACAAACGATTGCTTTTCTAGACTTTTAAAAGAAAAAAAATCCACATGGGCATACAAAAAAGGATCAGATGCAAGCACAATCTCTTAGAGAACTATAACAATGGTGATTTAATTCGATATCCAAGGTAAGTTTAAGTAATGTAAAATCGCTTTAAAAACACAATCCCTATATAGTAGGCATATGTTGTGAAACAAGTGTACTTTTGAAATATATTGTGGTTGAGGCAGGCGCGGATCCACGGGAGGGGGGGGGGGGGTATTTTTGGTGCTCACTCACTACCCCCCCTCCCTTCTCCCCCCGTTGAGCAACAACAGAATAAGCATTCATGTAATGCTTTTGTTTACATTTATGTTTACTCTGTTTTACCTGGCAGGGTTCGAGTGTAAGTCTGGTGATAACATGGTATCGCTAGAATGGATGTGCGACGGATTCTACGACTGCGAAGATGGCAGCGATGAAGACCCTCAATATTGTGAAAATCACGGTAAGATGCAGTTGGTTTATAATAAATGAAACAAAAACAAAATCAAACTTTAAGCCCTAAGTAAGTCCCCAAAAAACCTAATAGAGTGCGTTAATATTTTGTAATACACGGCATATAATTATATACGCACTTTTAAAAAAGTGCGCTATTTTCTTATGAATATATGCTCCATTGAACAATTAGGTTTGCAAAAATAATAGATAAATCGAAAGAAAAAAAAAGATACTCGTGAGGTTAATGGCGTACCAAAGAGTTAGAATCCAATCGGGGAAAATAGGGTTGCGTTTACACGCTAGTTTGTATGCATACATGCTTTGATGCCACCATGTCATAACATATCTTTTCTTTTTTACCACATGAAGTTTCTTATAAATCGTTAATGTATACATTAGTGTTGTTCAGACGGGGTTTTGCTAGTCGGTGTACTTAAGTAATTCCCGGCAGCAGTAAAAACCTTACTTACACAAACAGTTGTCCACACGCTCTTACTCGGACCAACTTGCCACGAGTAAGTTAACACGACCTTCCACCGACCAGAGTAACTTACGCAGAGACAGATACTCCCGGGTGTAAGTGAGAGCAGAGCCATCTATACACAGAGTTTGTCCAACTGCTTTGTTAAAGGACAAGTCCACTCGAAAAATAACTTACTTTTAATGAAAGCAGAAAAAGTTTGAACAAAATCGGATAACTAATAAGAAAGAAATGAATTTTTGAACAAGTAGGTAAAACTTTGGAACAATGAAAATCACAACACAAATTGCCAAGAGGGTTATCAGTTTGTGACGTCATGTCCTCACTATTTATCAATTGCTTTATATAGCTTAATCCCATTAGTTTCCCTTTTTATTCCCCAAAACTTGATTTCCCCATACCTTTGCCCAGGTTATATGACTTGTATCATATTGCGTGCATGACATTTCACAAAATATTATATGAACTTTGAAGAATTTATACTATTTTCTGAATATTCTATATTCATAATTATTGATTTTTATATAAATAGTTTATCAAAATTCAAATTTTTCATGATATAACTGGGAAAAATTACTCTATATTAGTGCATCCACACAAAAACATATTACTATCAATCTAACTTGGATTTTATATAAATAGTTTATCAAAATTCAAATTTTTCATGATATAACTGGGAAAAATTACTCTATATTAGTGCATCCACACAAAAACATATTACTATCAATCTAACTTGGATGCTGGTGTGAAGAAATAAGATTCTTAAGGAGAAAAAAGGAAATTTATATCATCAATATAAAGAAAATAATTAGAAGATGGTGAGGACAGGACGTCACAGACTCATGAGTGAGCTGCCAATTTGTCTAGTGATTTTCAAAGTTTTTCATGTCATTAAAAATTCATAACTTTCTTAGTAGTTATCCGATTTTGCTCAAACTTTTTTCGATTGGTTAGTCTGATTTTTCTGCTTCTATTGAAAGTAAGTTATTTTTGGAGTGGACTTGGGCTTTAAGCAAGCACAAAACAAAAGAATTTACGCCGTGTTGTGACCAAGTGAAGCCAAGTTGGTCAAACTCTATGTATAGATGGCTTGTGAAAGGTCACAGATACTCCCAGGTCTAAGTTGAGAGCACCCAGACGGTCAACTTACGCTACCCTCTACTCGTGTTAGCGAGTATAACTACTGGACTTTTCTAGGAGTAAATAGGTCGGGATAAAGGTAGTTACACCTATAGGTGTAGCTAACACGATCATCGTTCAGACGGTCACTACTCCTACCTTTACACCTACCTCGCAATATTTACCCCGACAAGCTCTTAACGCGTCCTTTACCCAAGGGTAACTTGCCTCCGACTGAACAAGACTATAATCACCTTATTTTTGTCCCCCCCCCCCTGCAGCTGCAGTATCCAAAGTATGTCCTCGTATCTCCTGCGACAATGGCACTAGATGTGTCCAGGAAGGAGAAATCTGCGATGGCACCAAGCATTGCTCTGATGGACTCGATGAAGGTGACGAACTATGCAGCGCCGGAAATGGTAGGAATGCGTCATCTGTAAAGATAAATAACATGATTACATGGCCCTCAGGGAGAACAGTAATATACTGATGAGGCCAGTGGCTGATCCAGGGAGGGGGCCCGGGCCCCCTCCCCTGGGAAAAACCGAAGGTAAAAACACGTTAATAACTTTATTTGGGGACGGGCCCCCTCTCCTGGGCCTCAAGGGGGGTGGGGGGGGGGGGGGGTGGCGTGTGCAAATTTTCAAATTTCGTGGGCAAAAAAAAAAAGTGTTGCTCACTACCCCTCCCCCCCCCCCCTTCCACTGAGCGAATTATCGGCCGTCACGATTTTCAAATTTTCGGGGCAAAAAATTATTGATTACTAAAGATGTTAACGATGAGAAGGAGAGGAGGAGGAGGAGGAGGAGGAATAACGAAATAAGGGTACACTTATATTATTATCATTTTTTTAAAACAAATATACGCATTCATTCACATTGTACTTTAACCATTTCTTATAAATTTGTCCCATTCTACCCTTTAGGAAAGTGTTTTTCCTGTGATGGAGGATCGAAATGTTTAAAGTGGAACTGGGTGTGTGACGAGATTGCTGACTGCTCCGATATGACCGACGAGTTGAGCGGATGGTGCGGAACAGGTGAGACAAGGATTAAACAATCAAAGAGGATTTTTATTCACTTTTCTCGACCAATAAAAAGAGCCAAAACAAAACAAGACAGCAGACTACAACGCCGCCTTCGTCGGGGACACATACAGTGACTTAAGCTCACACATGCCAGCTATTAGGGACTTTTAGATTTGCACGTCGACAGCTTTCACTGCAACGTGTGACGTCATTTGATGGCACTGCGCATACGTCACGTCGTCTCAGTCGGCGATCGAGAATGCGTCAACCTTGATTTTCCTAAATCTAGTACGGTACTAGTATATGCCTCGTGCGCATAAAATATACAGTTCCTCAGGTATAGACAAAGGAACATCCCTTCCCTGCTATTATGTAAAAATGTGTAGAACAGGTGTCACATGCATATTCACCTGTTTTACAAATGTTTACATAATAGTAGTGAAGGGATGTTCTACCACAGCAATAGGCTATTTCCTAATGTAACCAAATTTAAGGCATAAGTCTTTGTGAAGTGCCTCAATACATATTATTTCATTCACCTGATAAGAATAATAGTATTTCAATAGTCAGAGTTCAAACTGCATATATTAAGTGTTGCTAGGTAGGTCAAGCCATAATGTTTGTCCAACCTGGCAACAACTAATGTATGCAGTTCGGATTCTGTATAATGAAATACTATTATTCTTTTCAGGTGAATGAAATAATATGTATTGAGGCACTTCACAAAGGCTTATAATGCATTAAATTTGGTTACATTACGAAAATGGCCTATTGTTGAGGGAAGAATGAGGAACTGTATATTTTGTCCTCTTTCTTTGTCCGTCATATTCATAGCGTTACTTCCTGCATTCATGTATATCGTCGAGTGCAATCTGAAAGATTTCTTATTGTAGTCAACATGGGCAGTTGAATACGTTGACACGCATGATCAGTCAGCGTTCGTCGTGTTCTCGTCCACTCAATCTAAAAGTCCCTATTCTCTACTCCTGACGACGGATAGTCAACCTGTTCGAAACGTCGAGCCACTCCCTCCACCCATCCTCTCCAAGCACTATAGTTCTCCTTAGAACTATAAGCTAAGAAAGATAACCAACAGTCTTTATCATTACTACACCAACAGTCCTTTTCAGGACTACACACCCTCAAAAAAGATTACCGAGTCCTTTTCAGGTCTCCTCAATCCTCCCTCTCTCTCACATGGTGCACCCGCAAGCCTACTGTATAAAACAAAACAAATTAAACAACATGCAGGAGCAAAGACAAAAGCACATATTAATTTATGTTTTTTGTATTAAAATCTCTTTTAGATATCTTTTAGACATCTTTCAGGTATAGGCCTACAAGATCACCTTTTTCAGAAACAACGTATTCAAAATACATTCTATATATATTTATTATTCGGAACCATGTATACAGTGTAAATTTAAATTAGTTTGATTCTAGCAACTTTGAGATATTTAAAGATTTCTTATTCTTTAAAAAAAAAAAACTAATAAAATACATTGTAATTCTAAGAGAATACATTTAAAAAACAGCAAGATGACCAATTTCGTTTCCTTTCTTCATAATGTTAGTATTTCAGCGGTGTTGGAAGGGGGCCTACCTGTGTGGACACACCCATTTCTGTGTCCTTCAGCGATTGAGATGCAATAACCATGACGACTGCGGTGATGATACGGACGAAGAAGATTGTGGTGAGCATAGTTAGCCCCGTTCATAATTATCTACTTCCTACGTGTAAGTATAGTTATTACTGGATATGCCACGATAGCGACATACAATTATGAACAAATACCACTTAATAATGCAGCATTCTTCTCCTGCTATTTTGCAGGAGGTGTTTGGAAGAAGGAATTATGTTTTCATTTTCGTTTCTTTTAAATACTTTATCCTTGAATTGCGATTACAGTCATTTTTGAAATTGAAATGTAGTTTCCGTTAATAGAGATATGACCAGAAAGCATGACTATATAGGCATATGACCTAGTGGAATGGATGTCCCACGTCCTCACCCTAATTGGCTTGTCAGTAATCCATGTCGAGCAATAAATCATAATTTTTAGATCACAATTTATTTACTTTTGGTCAGAAACCGACATCGCCTGGACGGGGTCGTACGGGTGGTCGTCGTGGGGAGTTTGGAGTGAGTGTCATCCTTTTTGTGGTCTTGGTACTCGATCACGGAGTCGTATCTGTGCATCACCTGGTGAAAGATGCCTTGGTGAAAGCCAGGAAGAGGAGGAATGTGAACAAGTTCCTTGCGTCGATGAAAATGGTTAGTAAGCATGACTTTCTATAAGTGCAGTTTCAATGAAATAAGGAAATCGGCATTTTAAAAGTTGACATGTTGATAGAAACAGAAAATCAATGTCAAACACATTTTTTAAAAGTAGATATTCATTGATTTTAAAAACTATATTTTCATTATTGCAAAGTTGAAACTTTGATTCGACAAGGTTATCAAAATTTAATGCTTGGAAACATGCGAAGTAATGATTATTATAAATTACAAAACGCTTAAATACAGCCCCGGCATAGAACCTGGAGAGCTCTCCGAACGCTGATGAGATGTGTGACATCACAGTATGGACATGATTTGCACAAGCAGACGATGTCTCATGACATCTTACACATTTTCAGTGCCTGTATTTTCATCTTCTCTTGAGTTCTTTCTCTTACTTCACTACCGTCAGACTAAATGTATAATCTATTGCCTCACTCAAAATGCAGCGATACAAAAATAAAGTAATCTGTCGCTTGTAAACAAAATAAGACGCCATTGAATATTCAGCTGCACACACCGCAGTATGTTCGGCGTTTCAAGATGGAACAAATGCCGTCCTTAATATCATTCCGGGGTTTTTTCAATTTGAAAGTCTGGTTTATTTGATTGTTAATTAACCCCTATCCTCTGTATTTACAAACAAAAGATTTTAGTTATCAGAATTGGTTTCATATCCCCTTTTGAATGGTTTAAAATGCCATCACATTTATATACACTAAACTCCTTATAATTTGACAAATAATAGCTTTGCAATTATGTTAATTCTTTATGGGATGTCGTCTGCTTGGGCAGTATTGGTCCATATTGTGACGTCATTAAAACATCGTTATTTTTCTGGCGAATCTCTTGTATATCCCAGCAGCTATGGAGGTGGTTGTATAAATCACCCGATATGTAGTTGACCTAAAACTTGTACGATGTCCATCTGTTAGCTTACCAGTTTATAGTGATACATTAGTTGACATATTTGTAATTTTCTTTGAATTTCCACTCTAAAGAAATCAGTAATTAAGACCGGGCGCCAATAAACCCGCGCCAATCTGTTTGATAGTAAACACCTGTCGCTTATAGCAATGAATCTCGTAACAACCTCACCAACATTTTCTGTGTGTGAATGATTATCATACGTAAAGCTGATTTAATAGTTTAAAGCTCTTTAAACTAATCAGCTTTACAGATTTGTACCCCTTTGTGAAAGCGAGACAGATCATTGCAATGTTAGGAATTTTCAAGGGCGATGGACTTGGTGAATGAAATGGACTTCAGTTTATTTTCTGACAGTCTTTCCCATCGTGTTTATTATTGTCGTGCCGCTATAAAGATATTATAGTTGACCACCTGGCTGCCAAAGTGTCGGGTGGAAATTGCCCGACACTGGCAAAGTAGCAATTTACAGCATGTTGACAATTTCAGTGAGAGAGATAGAGAGAGAGAGAGAGAGAGAGAGAGAGAGAGAGAGAAAGAGAGAGAGAGAGGGAGAGAGAGAGAAGGGATGGGGGCTGCACCCAGGGGCGGATTCAGCCGACGGCGAGGGGGGTGGGGTTCCAATTCGTGAGAAAATATTAAGCAGCGCATAAGCTGGGGGGAGGGGTAGTGAGCACAGTTTTTGTTTACTCAACATCCCCTCCCCCCTTGAGCAAAAAAAAAGAAGGTAAAATTGTGGTTACCATCTTTGTTTTTTACTACTTTTCTTGCTAGGGGTAGGGGCCCGTGCCCCCAAGCCCTCACCCTGGATCCGCCATACTGGCTGCACCCCGTTAATTCTCATAAATTTATGTTTCTGAGCAGAGGATTGGCCTCTGGTTCGGTGAACACTGGAGATGGTTTCAAAACTAATCACCGTTCCTTCATAAAGATGGTGCTTATCCGGCCTGCACAAGTCATCCAATATCTAGAGTAGATGTAGATACAGTGATTAGTATTTAATTAGCCTACCGGTAAGCTACACAATTTCTTACATTATTTTGTAGATCTGTAGAAAATAGTTACTTAGGAGAATCCCTAAATAGATTTTTCTACTCACCATGAACTAATGGTATACAGCTGCAGCTCCTTAGTTGGAGAACACAAGATAAATGGCACAAATCCAATATAAAAAGGTTGCGATCGCGATAGAGCTCTATTTGAGTTTACAATCCAACATAAATCGCACTGCCCCGCGAGCGTCTTTTTTCCGTAATATAGCCATCATAGAATGCATATTAATATTTCAATATATGAATATTTGCGTTGGTACGGTGAGGTGGAGATCAAATTCAAAATTAAATCGGGCCCCAGAGTTTGGACTAAATAATATTATTAACCAGTATGTCGCAATGAGTATGGACAAGTTACGACCTGGGTAGTCATTCGTTTATGGTAAGGCTCCCGATTTTGTCGCAATGTCACTTATTTAAAGTAAACTTAGCTTTGCATAATTTGTAATTTGTGTATGAAATCTCATTTTGATAAATTATCGCATCAGATTCTGTTTACGTGCGTATCATGAATATTGATGACTAGCGCATGACGTATAGGTCCTATTGCAGGGGCGGATCTAGCTTTTTGCTAAGGGGGGGGTTTGACCAAAATAATGACGATGCGGAGCATCGTCAACGAGCCGCGAAGCGGCGAGCCGATTTTTTTGGGGGTGTTTATTTGAACCCCGTAAATGATGTTTTCCTGGCATCTATTAACACAATGGAGACCATAAAAAGCAGTGCATGATAACGTCTTTTTTAAATCAAGTACAGTTTAATACACAGTTATATCCAGAGTTATCATGTGTTTGGTTAAGTTACCAGATGAGTTGAATATCTTCTCACAATATTTGCACTTGAAAGGGTTTCTCTCTACAGCGTGCGTTCTTTTTTCTTTCTTTTTTTCTTTTTTTTTTCCTTTTTTTTTTTTTTTTTTTTTTTTGGCCGCCCAAGGGGGGGGGGGGGTTTGAACCCCCTAAACCCCCCCCCGTAGATCCGCGCCTGTATTGAGCCAATCAAATGCAGCTACAGGATGGCTATATTACGAACAAAAAAGACATAGCTAATCAAGAACTTCTACGTGGGGGTGCCACAGGGCTCGGTGTTGGGCCCTATACAAAATTATGCTGCCAGGCTCATTACTATAGAACACATTCATTTGCTTTTAATATTTCGTATTGTATTTTTTAGTTCATTTTTTCTTTCATTTATGAATTGTTCTTCTATTTTAGCAATATTTTAAATCTCTGAACTTTTGTGTAGTTTGTTTAAGTTGTAGAACTGTTTTAAGTTATTGGTTTTAATTGTGTGTGTTTTAGGCTTTGGTTTCGTAACCTTAGTTTTGTATGTTCGTTTATATTATCTGTGTCATGTACACGTTTTTCTATTTTCTCTTTATTTTTTATGTCAAAATGCCAGTGAAAATGATCGGAATAAATGTGAAATATAGATGCCTATAGAACCCCAAGATATACATCAGTTATTGAGTCCAACTACAGAAGAGGATGAAAAATATGGACCAAATAGTTTTTGTTATACGTCCGAGGAATTTAATTCATGTTTAAACACTTTTAATTCTCATTCTCAAGTATGTTTTACATCAAGTTACCTTCACATAAATTGTCGTAGTTTAAATAAGAATTATAGTGCAATATGTTCGCTTTTAGATGCTATTGATGTGCAATTTTCTGCAATTGGTTTTACTGAAATTTGGATTAAAGAGGCTGACCCATTCTACAATTTTAATGATTATATTTTTTTATTGAATGTAAGACAAGGTAAGAAAGGAGGAGGTGTAGGACTTTTATTAAATGAGAAATTGAAATATGAACAACGTTGTAAATAATGAATGTTTTGAGTCAATGTTTATAGAAAATGAAAAGGTAAAGAAAAATGTTTTAATTGGTGTTATTTACCGGCCTCCAAATCAACCAGTTCAATCGTTTTTAGATATTTTAGAAGATACTTTAAATGTTGTTCATAAGGAAAATAAAGACATATATCTTATGGGCGATTTTAATATTAATTTATTTGATGTTAACTCTTGCCAATCTGTTAATGATTTTTTAGAATTATTGATGACTCATTTTTTATATCCCATGATTCATTGTCCAACCCGAATACTGACAGGTCTTGTACTTTAATTGATAATATTTTTACGAACAATTTAGAAGAAGTTTGGTGTGGAACAATTTTAAGTGACGTAAGTGACCATTTGCCAGTATTTTTAATCAATAAAAAACAGTGCATACAAAATGAAGATAATAATTTTGTTTTACGTGATCTAAATGAGGAAAATATTGGAAAATTTATGCATGAAATATATAACTCTGATTGGACTTTATGTTCTAATGATCCAAATTATAGTTATGAATGTTTTTTAAGACAGTATGTTTGTATTTTTAATAAATGTTTTCCTTTGAAAAAATGGGTAAAGAGTAAAAAATATAATAACCGATGGTTTACTAAAGAGTTACGCAAAATGTGCAAAAAAAAGTGTGAATTATATAAGAAGTACTTGAAAGATCCAATTGAATATAAAAAAGATAAATACAACAAATATAGAAATATGGTGAATGGTAAAATTAAAAAAGCTAAAATAGAATATTTTAAGGCCAAATTTAGAAATGCATCAGGAAACATACGGAAAACATGGAAATTAATCAATGAAAGTCTCGGTAAGAGTACGAGTAAGCATAATATGCCCGACTCGGTTATGTGTAATGATCAAGCTATATTGTGATAAGAAAGAAATATGCTCTGTTTTTAATAAATTTTTTATTAATATAGGACCTAGCTTAACTGATAATTTAGACAACAACATAGATAATGATTTTAGTAACGATGACATTTATAGTAATATTGATTTTAATTCATGTACAGCTTTTTTTAATCCCATTACCCCCACAGAAATAATCAATATTGTAAGTAAATTAAAAAATAATAAGAGTTGTGGTCATGATGATGTTAGTGTTAAATTATTGAAAAAAGTTGTTCATATTATATCATGTCCTTTAAGTGCAATATTCAATATTTCTTTATCTGCAGGTATAGTACCAGAGCAATTAAAACTTGCAAAGGTTATTCCTGTTTTTAAAAATGGCACTAAAGAAAATGTTTCTAATTATCGACCTATATCTATACTCCCTGTTTTCTGCAAGATTTTAGAAAGAGCTGTTTATAATCGACTTTTTATGTTTTTAAATAAGTGTAATATTATCACTGAATGTCAATATGGTTTTAGACTGGGCACTCTACATCTAATGCAATTATGCATTTTATTTATAATGTTTTGAAAACTTTTGAAAATAATCATATCTTAATGGGTCTTTTTTTAGATTTATGTAAAGCATTTGATACATTAGACCACACTATTTTATTGAAAAAATTATATTATTATGGTATTCGTGGAGTAACTTTAAAATGGTTTGAAAGTTATTTAGAAAATAGAACCCAATTTGTACAAATAAATAAAGATAAGTCTAATATTGAAAAACTTAGATGTGGAGTGCCTCAAGGATCCATCCTTGGACCTCTTTTATTTATTATTTATGTTAATGACATGTGCAATATTTCTGATAAACTAAAGTTTATTTTATTTGCTGATGACACAAGTGTTTTTATGTCTCATTCTGATGTCCAGGTTTTACAAAATGTTTTTAAGCAAGAAATTTTGAAACTTTCTAATTGGTTTTTATATAATAAATTGGTTTTAAATTATGATAAAACTAAGTTTATGGTTTTTACAAATAGAAATATTGATTTTAACAACATGCACTTACGAGTAAATGATCATAATTTTGAACGTGTAGATAATCTTAAGTTTTTAGGTATTCTAATTAATCATAAATTGAAGTGGCATGAGCATATAAATGTGGTGTGCAATAAAATAGCAAAAAATATTGGTATTTTATATAAAGTTCATTTTTATCCCTTAAATATTTTGAAAATTTTGTATCATACTTTAATAACACCGTATTTTAATTACTGTATAGTTGCATGGGCAAATTTTAATAAAAATGATATGTTAAGGTTACTTAAGCTTCAAAAGAAAGCAATACGCATTATAACTCATTCCCAATATTATGCTCACTGTAATCCCTTATTTTGTAAACTTGGAATTTTGAATGTAATCGATATGCATAATTTTTATATCGCAGTTTTCATGTTTTTATGTTTTAATGGCAACTTGCCTACCTTTTTATCAACATGTTTTAACTTGAATTGTGATGTGCATAATTTTAATACTAGAAATGCCCTAAATTATCACCTCCCCAAAATTAGAACGACTTGTATGAAAAATTCACTATTTTTTAAAGGACCATTAATATGGAATACCTCAGGAAATAAAAAAATGCAAAACTCTCAATCTTTTTAAAATTAAATATAACAAATTTCTGTAAACAAGTATAATAATCAGTATCAATAGTTTGGGCAAATTTTTGACATTTTTCTTATATACTCTGATCGTGCATGATAGTAATTTTTAATATGTTCTTTGTTTTTTTGTTCTGTTTTTTTTTTTTGTTCTCGTTTTTATGTATGTGTGTTTTTAGGGGTAGGCTTTCATATAAGGAACTTCCCTCCTTTCTGCCTATCCCAAATGCTCTTATAAATTGCCATTGTATTTGTTATCACTACTTGTGTTTTTTTAATATTTATAACTCCATTCTGTATTTGTATGTTTTAAATGTTTTTATGAAGAGTGTTGAATAAACTTTGAATTGAATTGAATTGAATTCACGAGAATCAGTTTCACTAATACTTCGTAATTTACATTGGCTTCGAGTTAAAGATAGATTGATACTTAAACTTCTTGTAATATCATTCAAATGTCAGCATAAATTGGCTCCTTTCTACTTACAACAGCTTCTCAATGAGTATCATCCAATTAGGCAGCTTCGTTCTAGTTCAAGACAATTGTTTTTCCCCCTTTGTATCCACAATATGATATGGGCATAGAGCATTTCAATATGCAAACTTCCTATTAATATTAAAGAATGTTCTTCTCTTGATATATTCAAGCCTCTGTTAAAGTCTTACCTTTTTCAAACGTAATTTTGTACCATTCTTTATACAATACAATGTATTATACATGTACATGTAGTTTCCAGTTTGGATATTCATCATACTATTATGTTCTTATCATTTCATTTCTTCTGTACTCACTTCTTGAATTTGTTCTATTTCCATAGCGCTTATAGAGACTTAATTAAGTCCAATCTGCTACTTGCCAGATAAAAGTTGATATGAAGTGATAAATACGCCAAATATTAAGATGCTGATAAATGTCCTAAACTGTACGGTATATGTCTCGGTTGAAAATAACGTGTTCTCTATCTGAAAATTTCCTACTATACAGTAACTCTGCAGACGACCAAAAATCACCATTCCAAAAAATGTCATTGCTTGGTGTAGTGGAAGAGCAAAGAAAAAAAGGAAATGATGAGTGTACTTCCACTACAGGCCTAAGTCTTTCGACATATCAGAAAGGCGTTGTTATTCGTATACGTACCAACGAAATTTACATATATAAAGTGATATAAAAGTAAAATCGTGATTCTATTTCAATGCAAACGCTCAGAACATTTAAAATAAAAAACGAACTACAATCTATCCAAACGAATTTAGGAGTTTTAAATATTAAAAAAATGTGCTGAAACACTTATTTCAAAGTTAATTTCAAGAAATAAGTAAGACAAAATTCTTTCAATCATATTTTTAGGAACAGAGATCGGTTGCGGGATAAAGAGTCGCATTCATTTCCGCAACGACAGCCTAGCTTTGGCGGAGCGTATCGTAGGCGGACAACCAGCCACAGCTGGAGATTGGCCATGGCAGGCTCAACTGTTCTACCGAACACGCGGATCATGGCAACTCGTGTGTGGCGGGACGCTGATCGACCCGCATGTGGTGATCACGGCTGCACATTGCTTCATGGGACCCATGTTAGTTTGTATTCTTATCGCCCCAGGGGGTCAAGGGGCTGAGCACCCGGAAGCTTAGGGTTTTTAGGCATATTATTATTACGGTCAGATAAGCATATTTAGATCCCGGCCCCCCCCCCCCCCCCCCCCCCACTCCGGGGTCGGAATGACCGCATGCGTGTTGCCAAAATGTCCGGTAAAGGGGTACTTTTCGTGCGACAAAGTCCGGCCCGAGAATTGTAAAAAAAGGGGTGTATTTGACTTTTCACCCGGAGATTTCTTTAAAAAGGGGGTGTTTTTTCTTTTTTTGTCTCTTCTTTTTGGACTCCTGAGAAACTATTCCGAATTTAGGGGGGTACATTGAGCATTTTTCCGAATTTAGGGGGGTCTCCAAGGCAGGAAAAGCCCGCAAAAAGCCCGCGAAAGGGGGGTTCGGAAATGTTGGCAGTCCTCAGATAGGGGGTGCTTTCAAAAAGATGGAACGAGCATATGCGTACCCTAAATAACACTGAGTGGGGGGGGGGGCGGGATTTAGATACCTTATTTGTGACACTGGCAGGTCACTAATTGGCGGGGAATCCAGGGGCAGAGCCCCCGGAAGTTCAGGAGTTTTGGTATTTAATTACGGTTAGATGAGCATCCCGGGGCCCTATTTAAGGCCATTGATGTGGTCCAGGGGGGCAGAGACCCCAGAAGCTCAGGGGTTTTAGGTATTTGATTCCGGTCAGATAAGCATCCCGGGGCCCGCCTTAGGGCCCTTGGTGGGGTTCGGGGGCGGAGTCCCCGTAAGCTCTGGGGGCTAAGGCATGTAATTACGGTCAGGTGAGCATATTTTGATACCTCATTATTTTGTGACATTGGCAGGTCACTTATTTGTTCTCTCTCTCTTTCTATTTTGTTATGTAACATACTTTTCCAAAAAGTGAGGGAGGGGTCGAGCCCCCGAGCCCAGCCCTTCTGCAGGCCCTGGCATGAAGGCTTCTAAATAAACATATTTTTCGCCCGACTGTAAATTTGGGAATTTCTAATTTTCCAACAAACTCATAAAAAGGCATGACTTAACAAAAATTGAGAAAAGATACCGGAAAATCATGTCATTTCAGAAACATTTGTTAATCACTGTTATCGAAATACCCCCCCCCCCCCAATCAGTACGCCAGCGTTCAAGGGCTCATGTCTCCTCTTCATTCATTGATAAATATAGGTGGTATGCGGAACGTTTAGGAAAATTTTGTTTTGCAATTTCGATTTCATCTTACAATGACTTACAATATGTATTTTAGTTTTGTATTTGTTTATATCTCTCTATATTTTTAACTTGTTTGTAAATTGAACATTTTCAGCCTGCGAGCTGCTTGTTTGATGTGATTTCTCAATATACCAAACCAATTAAATTCAATTCAATATGTGATTTAATTCAGGTTTTTATTTTTGTTATGTTCTTTTGGGTTAAACAAATAAACCATCTTTACTCCTTTACTGCTTTTTTTTTGGGGGTGGGGGCGTGTGCCCCCCCCCCCCCCCTGCCCCCCAAATTCCGGCGCCTTTGGCTCTAACTTCAATGAAACTTGACTCATTTCAATCTTAATTACCCCAATTTAGTGATTTCATGTTAAAAAGGTTTTTTTTCATCATAAAGGCCTATCTGGGTTGTTTTCCCACAGCTGTTCGTTCTTTTTAAAATATCGTGAAGAGTTTCTACAAAGTTGAACGTTATTGATATTTTAAAAAAATCAGCAAAGTGATTTATTATCATTTGATACTTTATTTTTCGTCTCTTTCAAAACATAATGTAGGATGGCAACTTCCAGATGGCAGGTTCACCTCGGTAAACACTCGGTCGACTTCGTTAGCGAGACCGGCAGTCAACATCGTCTCGTTCGGGAGATCATCGTCCATAAGAAGTTCGGCGAGCGCGGTGGCTTGAGCAGTGATATCGCTCTCCTAATCCTGGATGAGCCGGTACCACAGGAAACGGGGCAGATCAATTGGGCTTGCTTGGATGAAGGAATGAAACTCAACAAAAAGACAGAGTGTTATGTCTCGGGATGGGGAGTTACAGAGAGTAAGTCATAACATTAGGTGCACTGGTTTTGTTCTTCTTATAACCTCTCTTTCCTTCCAATACTTCCCCATAAAAACCTTTTCCCCATCCTCCCCCTCTCTTTTCCATCAATTTTCTCTCTGTTTGTAATCATCTTTACTCCGTTGATGGCTTCCTTTTCTTCTTCATCTTTTCTCATCCTATCTTCTTTTCTCAATTCCATCTTTGTTTTCCTTTTCCTCATACAAGGCATTTTAATACTTTATATCATTTTTAACAATATTGCATCATGATATAATTGCAGTAACCCTGAGTCCTGAATCAAACCTATAATTTTGCTATTATCGATATTGATATTCTTATCCCGCAATGACGTTTTCTTTCAAACTTGATATTCATCCGACTTTTGGTTCTTTATGACCTCAGTATATCTGCCGTCTCAGACATGCTATTCTTTCATTCTGTCTTCTTGATCATTACAAGTCATGCACCACATCGCTGTTAGAGTAAGCATTTATTGGAAGCCAGAATGATCGAATGCCCTTCTGACTGTCAACGGTTGAAATAATTCTTTGGGATATCGTTTGGTAACTCAGGGGCGGCGATTTCTTTTCATGACCGGGGGGGGGGAACGAAATGCGATATTTACTTGTACATTTTAAAGGATATTATACGAGGGAGCGAAGCGACCGAGCGAGAATATTTTTGCATTTTTATTAATCTTAACGCTGCATTATTCGGCCCTCCAGAGTGTAAAGTGTGCTGCAGTCTTGGTCAGTATTTGCTTTAATTTTTTTTTGCACTTTTTCAAATCGTCGACCCTGGTTTGGTTCAATTCATAAATCTTCGCCTTTTTGTCGTTTCCTGGCCGATATCACAATTCAGTTTTTAATCCCATTATACCTAGAGTGGGTGGAAATAGTCCAAAAGTCTTACACGAAGCCAGAATGCCTCTGATACCACGCAGGATCTGTAACTATAAGAGGTCTTACAATGGCAAGGTCGAGAGGACTATGTTGTGTGCTGGCTACTTGAAAGGCGGTATAGATGCATGCCAGGTAATCAAGAACTTCAATTTATTGTTAGGAAAATGTATGTAATGTTTAGCTCTATTGAACAAAAGTGAGTTTGTTTCAAGAAAATTGTGGTGAAGAAAATTATGATTTTAAAAGTATATTTTAATAAAGTAAACAATTGAACGAGAAATGAAAATTTTTAAGGAGGAATTACATCGTTATAACATGAATAAAAGTCATTCAGTATATATAGGGGTAGAAACGGATTAATAGCAAAAGAAGAAAAGTTGGAGGAAGAGGAGAGAGAGAGAGAAAGAAAGAGAGAGAGAGAGAGAGAGAGAGAGAGCAGGGGCGTATCCATGATTTTTCCAATAGGGGGGAGGGGGTAGGAAGGGGCAAGCGCGTAGCTAGGATTTTATTTTAAAGGGCGGTAGTTAGCACGTAAAGCGCGCTCCCTAGGGGGTGAGTGCAGGGAGGGGGAGTTTCCCTTTGACGTTTCATTAAATTGTTAGAGAAAGAAGACGATTCGTTGAACGGTTCTCCACTCTTAATCCTTGTCCGAATTCAGTTTCCCCCTCCCTTTGTGAGCTTAATTTTGTTCTTTTTGGCACCGAATTTTAAGGGGGAGGGGTTGGGAGGGGATGGTAGTGTGAGCACTAAGTATAAAAAAAATATACATACAAAATTTGTTTTTTCTTTTTTTCAGGGGTACCTGAAAAAATGGGGGGGGGGGGGCACAGTACCCCCTCCCCACTCGGATTGCTGGTTCTGGCATAATAGGCAAAAGTGAGAGAAACACCTCGGAAAGTCATTAAAGGCAGCAACATTAACTTTTTGTAAATAACTGGTATAGAAAATAGAAGTAAACCACGTTTTAATTTTATTTGGTGTATCAAATATGATTTGCCAAATTATATAATACTGTTTGTCAAATCTCGTACAAACATACATTATTTCCATGCCTCTTTTATATCCCATACAGGGGGATTCTGGAGGACCTCTATCTTGCCTAGGACCTGACGGTCACTGGTATGTGGTGGGTGTTACTAGCTGGGGTCATGGCTGTGCCATCGCCAACAAACCCGGTGTATATACCAAAGTACCGTCTTATCTAGACTGGATACATAAGATGGTCGACCGTCATCTTCTTCATGAATAAATGCATGTTTGAAGTGACTCTCTATTTTTTCTTGGTAAGTTAAAATCATTTTTATAATTTCAGTTTTGTATCGCTATTTATTTGTTAAACATATGATTTTTAAATATATATTTCAACTAGAAATAGACCCCCAATTCCTCAAGAAATTAAAAAAAAAGAATTATAGAAAATAGGCAAGAAGAAAAGGAATTAGCGGGGGAGAGGGGCACTTTAACACTTCACTTCAGAAAATGGGACAACTTCCACAGTTAAGGACGGCGAGGCAAATACTTCTTTCTCAGACTCAGACATTTTTAATATAATTTGGTCTTAAGGAAAAGGAAGAGACATGATTTCCAACAAATGTGTAGATGTGAATGCTCGGGAAGGGAGGGGGGATTTGTTGAGCTTTGGAATGACGGGGGGGGGGGGGGGTGTATGTAAGTTTGTATGTGTGTCTGAGTATGTGAGCGTGTGTGGTGTGTCTGTCTGTCTGTGCGTAACTCTTTGATTTATAATATTCGTTCAGTATAATTAATTTGAAAACATTATGTACTGTGTATTAAACTATCTTATATATTTTTTGAGGGATGACCAATTTTCTTTATATTTTGATATGTTATGTGAATCAATGTTCAAGCTGTATATTTTTTTTATTTTTTTTTTATTTTTTACTGAATGAATACAAATAAAAAAATGCTACAAAAAAAATAAATTAAGATGCATTTTATTGCGGATTCGCCTACAAACCCGGTGTGTATACCAACAAGGTAACATTTTATCTAGATTGAATACGCGAGATGATTCATCAACATATTCATCATTAATAAATACATGTATGAAATTAAGGTTGATGAGGGCTTGTTGGCTTGTCGGTCTTTGTCAAGTTGATCAAAGCAAACTGTTTTGTTTGTCCTGGCAAAATGTTGAATTTCAGCATGAATTGCTTATCAGATAACTTAGGCAATGAAGTTGCCAAAGTCATTTTTTAGCGATCGTGTGTAAGGAATCTTGCAAATTTTGTACCAAACAAGCATGATGTCTAATCTGTATAAACCTATCTCTCCACCCTTGGCCACAAATGCAGAACAGAAATGTTAGCCTTATAAAACTTAAAGTTGTCATTGGCACTACGCCACCAGTTCAGTAGTTCAATTTGAGCTCACCCTTTTGCACACCGAAATTTTTAGCTTTGCCATATTTTGTTATGAAAACACCTTTCTTTTCCTCATTTCCCCCAAAACAGAAAAATGGCCTGGGGAAGAACCTTGGCTTTGGTACACTGTCCAACTACGAGCAGCAGCAGAACTCAAGTCAAGCATCAAGAAGGGAGAAGACTTTGTCGCATAAAGAAACATCTATCTATTCATACAGAGTTTTATATATTGCGTCTGACGCTATAGTACTTAAGCAAGGTAACAGTTTTAGTGTATTAAGTAAATTGCAGAAATACCTGGTTCCATACAATTGACAACATTTTCAAATAATAGGTCTTATTTACCTCACTTAAGAAATCCAGCCATCTGATTGGTCGAAATTGCAGTCATGGTTTTAGCCATTCCCGTAAATAAACGAAAAATGCCACGCCCATGTAATAGTTCGAGGGTAAAATTCAAGTTACCGGGAATAGTTCAGTCAGGCGCGGATCTACGGGGGGGTTTAGGGGGTCTAAACCCCCCCCCCTTGGGCGGCCCCCCCCCCCCCCCAAAAAAAAAAAAAAAAAGGAAAAAAAAAGAAAAAAAGAAAGAAAAAAAGAAAGAAAAAAGAACGCACGCTGGAGAGAAACCCTTTCAAGTGCAAATATTGTGAGAAGATATTCAACTCATCTGGTAACTTAACCAAACACATGATAACTCTGGATATAACTGTGTATTAAACTGTTACTTGATTTAAAAAGACGTTATCATGCACTGCTTTTTATGGTCTCCATTGTGTTAATAGATGCCAGGAAAACATCACTTACGGGGTTCAAATAAACACCCCCAAAAAAATCGGCTCGCCGCTTCGCGGCTCGTGGACGATGCTCCGCATCGTCATTATTTTGGTCAAACCCCCCCCTTAGCAAAAAGCTAGATCCGCCCCTGTCAGTCTTGCTTAAAAACTGGTTTGAGCGATCACGGATACCATACGTGTACGTGTGCCAAGAATTGGTCGCTAGACAGCAAGAACACCAAAAGGGTACGCCCTACGTGAATGAATTGGTCCGATTATTAGCCGTAGATCTAGGTCTATATATAGATTGTGATTGTATTGATTGCGATAACGGTGATACAGGTATTGAAGATTGTATAATGCAAGTGTTTGAATTAATTTGATGGATGAAAAGTTGAATTCTACGCCGTTTTGTGCGTCATTGCAGCGCTGAATTTGGTGTGTTTGTCGCTAATTTCTGACAAATTTAGATAGCTTTCCTGATGGTATTTCATGCAAAATTTCTGTTATATTGATAAGCACTGATTCTTGTCCTTACCTTTGACTTGTTTCTTGTCTGTTATAGTCATTTAATAGATGAATTACTTGAATACTGAGCACATTTCAGTAACACAAAAAATCCAGCCCGTTCATAGTCCCACACACGTATTTGTATGTACCTTGTGCCTTACACTGCTTAGTCAGTTAGTCTGCTGTCTCGATAACGTAAACAAACTTGATTATCATGATTGGTAAGTCGCACATGTATTCTATGACCCTTTTCGGTATATAAAAGTATTAATGACTGCTTTAATTTTCGAAACATAAGCCTCGGGCAATAGCTCGATTATAACCTTCCCTTGAGCGTATAAAAACAACTATGTCTCTCAAAGCAGTCATTTATACTATAATATTTATAATTTGTTGTGAAGTGTATCAAGCACTATTTGAAAGTGATTCTTTTTGTTGCAAAGTTCCTCCACAAGATGGTATTGATAAGAAGAGCTCTTATACAAATTATTGGATGTGTAGAAAAGTACTGGTCTTGAAGGTTATTGTCAGAAAGTGTTTTTTTGTTGTTGTTGCCCCTATTTAACTTACAACGTTATTATATCCAATGAAAGAATCGAAAGATGAAATCAGTAAAATGGCTGCATCAAAACTATTAACCTTTATTTATGAGATGGCCGATAGAATAGTCCAGGCATACTGTATAATATCAGAATGGGCAATAATATATATACTGTCTGTTGTATCTTAAAGAGAAAGAGTTCAATCTCCTATATATTTGAAATCAAAATTTGAGGAGTCTATTTTTGGACGCAAGAGTATTTATGATGCATGTTTTCATGCTACAGTGCATTTAAACAAGTTTAAGGCATTATATATATTGATGATCAGACCGAATGTTGTAAAGGTTGAATTTTGTTTTTCAACTTCACATGAGAGGGGCCAAATTTATGAACAGAAAACATTGAGAAGCAAAAAGGGAACTGAGGTAAACATGCAGGAAGGAATTTTCCATATTGGTAGAAGATGTGCCTTTTCTCCTGGATAATTATTGTGCATGTACCTAGTAAATGGAGATATTGGTAAATTAAATGGATTGAATATCACCTGATGTCTTTGCCAATTGTGTATTTGCCATGACACATCTAAATTTGAAACATTAGTCTTAAAGTATGTCAATGCATTAAAGAAAAGAAAAGAAAACTTAAATGTCTTTTGTTATGCATTGCTTTCATTATTATAACAATGAAGAGACGGGTGAGGATGATGAAAGATGTATATCAACCTTGAGACAATAATGAGAAGGCTGGTTATATTCTTTAAAAAAGTGCTGGTGATAATTGATGACACAGATAATTGATGACACTGATGATGATGATGATGATGATGATGATAATGGTGACTGATGATGAGGAGGAGGATAAGGACGATGACTGATGATGATGACGATGATGACTGACGATGATGATCATGATGATGACAATCGTGATTGATGATAATGATGATAGTGATTGATGATGATAAAGATGATGATAATGTTGGTGACTGATGATGATGATCCTGACGATGATAGTGATTGATGATGATGACTGATGATGATAATGATGGTGACTGATGACGATAATGATGATGATGATAATACTAATGACATGATGATAATGACACTGATGATGATAATGATGACGATGGTGACTGATGATGATGATAAGGATGATGACGATGATGATAATACTAATGACATGATGATAATGACACTGATGATGATGATGATGACGATGATGACTGATGGTGACGGATGGTGACTGATTTTTTTCTTTTTCTATTTACCTCTTCAGAGGGACTTTATTGTTCCATTTCAAAATACATATATATTATTTACAAAACAAGTAAAATGAAACATATGAATTATATACAAGATCAACATAATTTCTTAAAATGATAATTTTAACATTTCTAATACTTTCTTAACTTCTTCATTATCGAAGTATCTTACATTTTCTTTCTATTTCAAATAACATTTTAATGATGAAATAAAATATTTATTAACCTCTTTGGAGTGGTTGGTACTTCCCCCAAAGTTCCGCTTTACGTAGTCTAACCAGTTGGGCATAATTTATCAAAAAATTAAGTAAAGTAAATTTTCTGTTACTATTTTATATCCAATCAATAACATTTTCATATCAATTTCTATTTCTATTTTAAAGATGAAATATATAATTCTTGAGATAATTTTCCAGAAAACTTTTAATTTCTTGCAACGAAATATAAAATGTTCAATAGTTTCATTTTCACATTCGTTAGACTGAACGATTTTCGATATAAAGAGATTGTCTTTAGATGGCAATATTCTATGAATTAATTTGAAATTATATTGTTTGATCTTTATTGTCTCTTATCTTATTAAATTTGAACTGAAATACATCTTCCAAACAAATGTTTCTGGTAGGCCTTAAATATTTTGCCAGAAATGGAAACCAATTTTCTCTTTTTTCCTTTCTAGCATTAAATTATAGTAATTTTTCGCTGTAGTACATTCAACGTTTATAACATCTAAAGTTGTCTCAATGGTGACTGATAATGATGACTGATGATGATGATAATGATGACTGATGATGATGATAATGATGACTGATGATGATGATAATGATGACTGATGATGATAATGATGACTGATGATGATGATAATGATGACTGATGATGATGATAATGATGACTGATGATGATAATGATGACTGATGATGATGATGATAATGATGACTGATGATAATGATGACTGATGATGATGATAATGATGACTGATGATGATGATAATGATGACTGATGATGATGATAATGATGACTGATGATGATGATAATGATGACTGATGATAATGATGACTGATGATGATGATAATGATGACTGATGATGATGATAATGATGACTGATGATGGTGATGATAACGATGATAGTGACTAATGATGACGATGGTGACTGATAATGATGATGATGATGATGATGATGATGACTGATGATGATGATGATGACGATGGTGACTGATAATGATGACTGATGATGATGATGACGATGGTGACTGATAATGATGATGATGACTGATGATGATGATGACGATAATGATGACATGATGATGGTGACGATTGTTTTTTTAAATCCTAATCGGTAAGTCATGACCCTTGGCAAGTTGCATCTCCCCTTGTGAAGGGTATCAATAGATGTATTGAAATTTGATTTTGAAAAATGAATCCATAAAATGTTAAACCGTAAAGTTTACTCTTTACTCTTTTTGTCAGTATGAAGTAATCGTCAAATTGACAGAAACATGGCGAAAGTGCGTAATTATACCGACAAAATATTATTATTGGACAATAGAGCTGGACAATCCTATTGGGCATAGTTAAAACATCGGCTACTTTTGACGACATGAATTATTACTAAAGTACTTGGGCGACATAATTCTTGTTCAGACGGGGTTTTGCTAGTCGGCGTAAATTAATCCCTGCATCAGTAAATACCTCATGTATATTTCACTTACACCATTAGTTGTCCAAACGCTCTTACTCGGACAAACTAGCTACGATTAAGTCAACCCGGCCGACCTTCCACTGACCAGCGTAACTTGCGCAGAGCCATCGACTATACACAAAGTTTGGCCAACCCGGTCCGAGTTTGACACAATATGGCGACTACTGCTGTTGGGCAAGCACAAAACAAAAGAATATACGCCATGTTTTGACCCAGTGAAACCAAGTTGGCCAAACTCTGTGTATAGATGGCTCATGAAAGGTCACATATACTCACGGGTGTAAGTGAGAGCATCCACACTGTCAACTTACGCTACCCTCTAGTCATGTTAGTGAGTTACTCCTGGACAAATCTAGGAGTATATAAGTCGGGGTAAAGGTAGACGTAGCTAACACGATCATCGTTCAGACGGTCACTACTCCGACCTTTACACCAACCTCACCATATTTACCCCGACTAGCTCTTAACACGACCTTTACCCCAGGGTAACTTGCCTCCGTCTGAACAAGACTATTATAGCAACATCATATAATGTATGCAAGGTTTTATCCTCTGTAAAGAATGTAATGGCAGCAGACCATTCAAACTAATGCTTTTATGCAAGCCTTTAGGGCAGGACAAAGGTTGTTCTTAGCGACCTCGGAAGATTTTGCCAGACTTGCCCCAGATTTGCCAGACCTCGCGCCATTACTAAACACCCCAAAAAGGTCAATTAACAAAAGGAAAGCTATTGTTTTGAAACAGCTGAATGGCATGCCTCGTCACAACGATAGCAGATAGAAAGCATGCATTAATTATAATTCACTACGAAGATGGTCTGTTGGATACAAATGAGTAGCTTGTAATGGATTTCCAAGGTCCTTTCTTTGATTTCGGAACGCGATAAGATCATTTACAGTGGTTAAAAAAGACTGGTCTGCCGGATCTCTAATAAAATTACCGTCACAGTTTAAATATTTGTTTGAATATCGCTAATATTTTAAAACGTTTGGAACAAGATGTCATTGTCAACATTGCTTTTAATTTCAAGACGTCAAGTTTTGGCCTTTCTCGTCATCGTTGTGACCATTCTTCAAGCAGATTGCACCAGCCGGATAAACGGTAAGCTATCAAACTATAAATTTAATTAACACATAGGCCTACCACGTTTACATGGACGAGGTGATGTGGTGCAATATTGTGGAAATCATGGTAAGATACAACAGGTTTATGATATCGTTTCATTTTTAATGAAAAGACAACGTCCAAACATTTGGCTTTAAGACTGTCCCATGCAATCATATCGCCCAATTTTAGAAACCTCTGGGAAATCTTTCCGTATTTTTTTGTTGGTTGACATGGTTAACTTTATATTTTTGTGTAAACAACCTAAGTGTATTGATTAAAGAGCAATCGAATGAAAAATTCGGTATCCCGTGTGTTAGCTATATCAGATTATAAAAATGTACGTTTTCAACCATTTTTTTCTCTTTCTTTTGAATACGTGGTTATCATCTATTCTTTATTTTATTTTCATTTTTTATTGTATTTTCTATTTGAATTGAAAAAATTCCATTCACATATTTCTTCCAAATGATCAAGGATAATTCTTCAATGATCAGTTATTTCACGAGGATACCAATTAATTTGTACCTTTTTATATGCTTGTGTTTTTGTTTTTGTTTTTGCTGCTGTCATTTGTTTTATTCTTACCCGGCAAACAGGGCCTCATGGAAGACCACCGAATTGGTGATATGTGCCCCCCTGTATAAATATCGGATATGAATAAAATAGATAATAAATGCATTGCGAATCATTTGAAGGCTTGCAAAAATAGCTAGAGCAAAGGTTTAGTAAATCTGTTTTTAGACAATTTTAAGAAAGTAATGACAAGTCATAGTAGGAGAAAGAGAAGGAAAGGGGTTGTGATTATACGTCTTTTTTATACTGCTACGCAATTTTAGGCAAGAGTTACATATGTACCCCCACTAAAATTGAAAAAAAAAATATAGATGTGTTTCAGAGAGATATCGGTCTATCTAATAATAATATTATATATAAAACATGGGAAACTCACTCCAGCAAAGCATATATAGAGAGTCAATGCTAATGCGTATTGACCTCTAGCACTGCATGCTTGCTGTGAGGCAGGTATTATTAGACCCATACACAAATATACACACCACACAATATTGCATAGACTGTACACAATCATGTCGATGCAGCTGTAAGCAAAGTTTGACACTGGACTTACAATTTGAATTTTTAAATTATTCTTTTTAACATCAGTAAGTTAAAAAAAAAATTACTGCTATTTAGGTGTCATCAATTGTCACTAAAGTACCGATTTTGAGTGAAATCAGTTGAGTTTTGTACAGTGGTGTTTGAAATGTTGAGAATCAAAAGCACAGCTTTTACTACACAGCCAGGACAGTGATGCTCCTATGTGTGCTTGTCATAGGAAATTAGTACCGTAGCGGGACTCGAACCGCGAGCTACGTATCCACTAGACCACGACACCTCGATGAGATCATGACCTCCGATACCGAATACATGTCATTACAGTCGTTAAATTTAAGACCACGGTTAAGAAATATTTGATATTTCATTCTTCAGGACAAGTGCAGACCATCAGACGACCACGGCGCCGATCGTCATCGTGCCACCAGGACGAGTTCCAGTGCGGTGACGGGTCATGCATCCCCGCTTATCTAGCCTGTGATTGGTATCTTGACTGTGGCGATAGGTCAGATGAAGGGATTAATTGCGAATATGA
Organism: Strongylocentrotus droebachiensis; assembly: GCA_035222895.1. Lineage (NCBI taxonomy): Eukaryota > Metazoa > Echinodermata > Echinoidea > Camarodonta > Strongylocentrotidae > Strongylocentrotus > Strongylocentrotus droebachiensis. Next base: position 58,320 of record JAVYIG010002994.1, read on the forward strand.
CGGTATGTATGATTCACTGCAAATTCTGATGACATTTATCTTTATAACAAACTTTTCCGAAGTTGAATGGAATTGTGCACTGCATAGTAGGCATCGGGGGTCTACAAACATAAAATTACCTAGTATTAGAATGATGTTCTTTGGAATCTACTTTTAACAAACTCCTTGGGAACAAGGAAATTACCTTGTTCGGAAAAAATATATAAAGAAGATTTCACACAAGAAGACACCCCAATAATACGATTATAATAACGTACATGGAAGTCAGAGTTTGTTATAAAAATGTTCTCTATAACGAGATTCCAGCGTATCTTCAACAATTGCTTTTTCCTATATAGACTTTTAAAAGAAAAGAATTTACACGGGCATACAACAAAAATCAGAAACGGGCACAATCTCTTAGAGAACTATTACAATGGTGTTTTAATTAAATATCCAAGATAAGTTTACGTAATGTTTATACTTATTATTCCATCATCCTATATGTAATATGTTGTGTACGTTCGAAATATTTTAGGCATTCAAGTGATGTGGGGTTTTGTTTTTTTCGTTTTCGTTTTTACTTTGTTTTACCTGGCAGGGTTTGAGTGTAAGTCTGGTGATAATATGATATCGTTAGAATGGCTGTGCGACGGATCCTACGACTGCGAAGATGGCAGCGATGAAGACCATCAATATTGTGAAAATCACGGTAAGATGCAGTTGGTTTATGATATCGTTCTGTTTTCATGAAGAACCCCCAAAAACTCTAAGCTTCAACACTTTAGCAGACAGGGTGCATTATTTCATAATTCATGCATGGCACGACATCTCTCCATTCAACATTTAAGTTTGAGAAAATAATAGATAACTCGACAAATGCTAAAGAAAAACACACAGCGATAATTGCGAGTTTCAATGGCGGACGTTATAGGCACTAGCAAGAGTTGGATTCCAATCGGGTTCGAAGTTGCACCCAACGAGGGCTCTTTTGGCCATTCTTGAGGGTTCAAAGCTGAACATAGAATTTCTTTTACACGCTAGTCTCTAGGCATATAGCATGTAATGTATTAACGCCACCAAGTCATAATTTGTGTTCTTCTCTCTACTACAGTTTGTTTTAAATTGTTCAAGTTTACATTACTAATATCACCTTTTGTTTGTCCCCCTGCAGCTTCAGTATCCAAAATATGTCCTCGTATCTCCTGTGACAATGGCACTAGATGTGTCCAGGAAAGAGAAATCTGTGATGGCACTCAGCATTGTTCTGATGGACTGGATGAAAGTGACGAACTGTGCAGCGCGGGCAATGGTAGGAATGCATCAGTTATAGTGATTCAGGCTACATATTTTAATTCGTGTAACTCGTTTTATGATATTATTGCATAGCCCTCAAGGAGCAAAGTATGGATACTGATGAGGTTATTCTAGATAAACTAGACATATCATTATTATTCATTACCATTATTCAAAGTTTATCATGCTTGCTTAAAACTTTAAATTACTTTATTACTGATTACTGAAGATTTAGCGATGATGATAGTGAGGAGGAGGAGGAGAAAGAGGAATGGAGGAGGAATGGAGGTGTAATGGGGGTGGAATGTAGGAGGAATGGGGGAGGAATGGAGGAGGAATGGAAGAGGAATGGAGGAGTAATGGGGGAGGAATGGAGAAGGAATGGGAAGGAATAGAAGAGGAATGATGGAGGAATGGAGGAGAAATGGGGGTTGGAGGAGGAATGGAGGAGGAATGGAAGAGGAATGGGGTGGAATGGGGGAGGAATGGAGGAGGAAAGGGGGAGGAATGGAGGAGGAATGGAGGAGGAATGGAGGAGGAATGGGGGAGGAATGGAGGAGGAATGGAGGAGTATAGTGATGCAGAGGACGAACACTGAATAACAAAATTAAGGGTATATTATTATTTTTCTTTTTTAATATACGCATTAACAAATAACATTGAATTTTAAACATATTTGATAAATTTGTCTCATCCTTCCCTTTAGGAAAGTGTTTTTCCTGTGATGGAGGATCGAAATGTTTAGAGTGGAACTGGGTGTGTGACGAGATTGCTGACTGCTCCGATATGGCCGACGAGTTCAGTGGATGGTGCGGAACAGGTGAGACAAGGATTAAACAAACAAAGAGGACTTTGAAGATTTTGATTCAATTTTCTGGGCAAAAAAAAGAGTAAACAAACAATTAATTAAAGGAGAACTAAACCCAAAACAATAAGTGTAGGTATTCTGAAAAACGATTTGAATTCCTGCCTTTTGATGTACAATATTATGTTACGAACGTGTACAAGAGATATTTATAATGAAGATTTCTTGGCATGATGTAATACCTTTAGCATGACATGGGCGCAGCCATTTTCTTGAAAATGTGACATACCAGTCCTACAACATCACTTATTTAGATACTTTCCAGAAACAACGTATTTAAAATATGCTATAAAATATTCGAAACCCTGTATACAGTGTAAATTTAAATTAGGTTGAATCTGGCAACTTTGTATATATAAAGGTTTCTTATTCTTAAAAAAAAACACCCGATCATAATTTTTTTTTTTTTTAAAGTGAATGAATTCAAAAACAGCAAGATGACCAATTTCATTCCTGTTGGTTTCGGCAATGGTCATGGTGAAAATCGTTTCCTTTGTTCACACTGTCAGTGTTTCAGCGGTGTTGGAAGGGGTCCTACCTGTGTGGACACACCCATTTCTGTGTCCTTCAGCGATGGAGATGCGATAACCATGACGACTGCGGTGATGATACGGACGAAGAAGATTGTGGTGAGCATAGTTAGCCCCGTTCATACTTATCTACTTCCTACCTGTAAATAATTATTGCCGGATGGATATGCGAGGATAGCGGCAGGTATAAACGGATGCCACTGAATAATGCGGCATTCCGTTTTCCTGCTATTTTAATTATTAATGCAGGAGATGTCGGGGAAAAGGGGATCCTGTTTTCATTTTTCGTTTCTTAAATGCTTTCCCATTGAATTGCGATCACAGTAATTTTGAAATTTAAATGTAATTTCCGTTAATAAAGATATGAACAGAAAGCATGACTATACAGTGCGTCCCAGAAAAAACGAAACCGAGAAGTATCGATGTTTTATCATAACTTAATCACAACCATAATTAATGAATGATACATATTTGGAAAGCTTAGAGTCTCCTCTTTCATGTGATGCTACTCAGATAATGCATATTTCACGCATGAGTGATTAAAAGCAATTTGAAGGAAGGAAACCAAAAAGTAATTTGGCGGGCGGTATCTGAATTTCAAAGAAAAATTCATATTTCTAGAAAGTTCATTTTCTGCCCTTTCATATTATGATACCTCAATCAAGAAAAATGAGCGAGGAATGACAAAGTTCTGTTTGTTTAAAGTAGTGCTTGCATTTCCATAATTTTATTAAACGAATTCGTTTTCACTGGCTGCCTGCCGTATCAATAAACGAAATTAACAAAAGACTTAACTCCGTTTCGTTGACAATCAGCCGTAGACGAGAGTCATCATGCATGGCTGATTTTCAACGAAACGGAGTTAAGTCTTTTGTCAGATCTGCTTTTTGCTACGGCAGGCACCCAGTGAAAACGAATTCGTTTAATAAAATTATGGAAATGCAAGCACTACTTTAAACAAACAGAACTTTGTCATTCCTCGCTCATTTTTCCTGATTGAGGTGTCATATGAAAGGGCAGAAACTCAACTTTCTAGAAATGCGAATTTTTCTTCGAAATTCAGATACCGCCCGCCAAATGTCTTTTTGGTTTCCTTCCTTCAAATTGCTTTTAATCACTCATGCGTGTAATGTGCATTATCTGAGTAGCATCACATGAAAGAGGAGACTCTAAGCTTTCCAAATATGTATCATTCATTAATTATAGTTGTGATTAAGTTATGATAGAACATCGATACTTCTCGGTTTCGTTTTTTCTGGGACGCACTGTATAGGCATATGACCTAGTGGAATGGATGTCCCTTGCCCTCACCCTAATTGGTTTTGTCAATAATTCCATCACCCCTCTCGAGCAAAAAATCATCTAAAAATAGATCACATTTTTGTTGTCGTTGTCAGAAACCGAAATCGCATGGACGGGATCGTACGGGTGGTCGTCGTGGGGAGATTGGAGTGAGTGTCATCCTTCTTGTGGTCTTGGTACTCGATCACGGAGTCGTGTCTGTGCATCACCTGGTGAAAGATGCCTTGGTGAAAGCCAGGAAGAGGAGGGGTGTGAACAAGCTCATTGCGCCAATGAAAATGGTATATAAGCAAGACTTTCTGTAAGTGCAGTTTCAATGAAATAAGGAAATCGGCATTTTAAAAGTTTACATGTTGGTAGAAACAGAAAAGAAACATCAAACATATTTGTTTTCTGTGTATGAATGATGTCGTTGGTAAAGCTGATTAGTTTAAAGTAGCCACTCGAAGAATCAAAAGTGTTTTGAATTGATGCTAAAATCATATCATTACGAAGGGGAGGGAAGCCTTACTGATCAAATATAACAACTCTCCTCTTTAAAATATATTTGAGGCCCGCAGTAATAATAACTCTCAAAAATGATAATTTTGAGATCCAGATTTTCTGCCTCCAGTGTCAAGATTCGTGACGTCACATGTGAGACACAGTCATGTGGGGGCTTATCCTACACAAGTCATCCAATATCTAGAGTAGATGTAGAAACAGTGAATATACATGTATTTCAGTATACAATTTCTTACATTATTTTGTAGACCTGTCGACATTAAGGAGAATAGAGTGATATAAAAGTAAAGTCGTGATTCAATTTCAATACAAACACCCAAAACAACTGATCATCAGGTTTGGGGATTATTAAACCACAAATCTATCTTAACGAGGTTGGGAGTTGTTCAATTAAAAATGCTCTGAAAAATATTTCAAACTGTATGCAGAACAACATTCTTTCAATCATATTATTATAATTAGTGATCGGGTGCGGGATCAAGAGCCACATTCATTTCCGCGACGACGGCCTAGCTCTGGCGGAGCGTATCGTAGGCGGACATCCAGCCATTGCTGGAGACTGGCCATGGCAAGCTCAACTGTTCTACCGAACACGTGGATCTTGGCAACCAGTTTGTGGCGGCACGCTGATTGACCAGCAGGTGGTGCTAACGGCTGCACATTGCTTCATGGGACCCATGTTAGTTTGTATTCTTCTCGCTCGATCCAAAAGAAGCTAATATAAACGATGGTGCCAAAAAACGAAAATACAGATCATTCGTGAAAACCACGCCCTCCCCTTTGCTGAGTGAGTGTGGGAGGGCTCCAGATTTGTTTTTAGGAGGGGGGGGGGGGGGGGAGGCGTTATTTTTTTCTGCGGCACAGATTGGAGTTAGGTGCGTGTTGAGCCTATGGGAAAGTTTAGGGTTAGGGTTAAATCAAGACCTCTTTTTAAAAAAAACAGCCCCAATCTGTGCCGCAGAAAAAATAACGCGAGCGGGAGGTGGTAGGCTACTTACATTAAAGGTAATGCAAAGTTTTGGGAAATTTTGAAAATTGGATGGATAGTAATTCTTTAAAATTTTGATATATTTTGGATGACCCTGTGGATGTATTGTAAGTATTGACCCCTAAAACACTTCTGCTTTCGAGAAATTGAATAATCAATCAGTCGATTGTAGTTTAATAAGAAACATTGTTTTAAAGCTAAATAAGTTTCAGCCTTGAGAGGGAGCTATACAACATAAAGAGTTTATTATTAACAATTTCATCACTTTAGACTCGATTTCAGCCGCGACAACGATCATTGAATAATGTAAAATTGCATATGCTTCCCATGCATAATGTTCATTTGAACCAAATTCATGACCACATACCCAAACTTTGTATTACATTTAAGGCTAAGGGGGGGGGGGGTCTCTTTTCCAAGACGTTGTGTTTATCTGCTGCTTGAAAATAATAGACTTGATGATATCCGGGATCATATTGTTTGATCGCCAAGAGTTACAGTGGGACCTCTTATTCTTGCATCCTTGTCACAAAGAAGTTTTTTAATCGACGCCAATCTGATTCGTCGAAGTACTTTTTTTCTTTTCACTAAAAGGGCGGCTTGGCGAAATTCGGAATCACATTATTATTAACATTATTATTATTTGTTTTTGGTTTTTAATATTATTAGTAGTAGTTTGTTATTATTATTATCATTACTATATGTTTTTTAAATTTATTTATTCATTTTTATTCTTTTTTTTTTTTTTGGGGGGGGGATTCTTTCGATCAGAGTTTTTAGTTTTCCAATACCCTCATATGCAGAGAAATTAAAGTCCACTAATTAATCAAATAAACCGCATTTATAAACCTTCCACTTCTCCTTGAACCATTTACTCTATTGGTTCAAATTTCTCAAATTTTCCCCATTATTTTATGTTTCAGAGTAGGCTTAAAGTCATCAGAAGATGGAAGGTAGGCTTTCATTAATTCTTGAACTGTTGAATATCAAATAAAATCCTTGATGTCATAAATCAGTAATTAATTCACTTAACTAGATTAAATTCAATTCAATTTGACTCATTTATATCTTACCCTTCTTTAGTGATTTCATGTAAAAGGGTAATAATTCCATTATATAGACCTATCTGGATATTTTTTCATGCAGTCTTTCATTCTTTTTAAAATATCTTGAAGAGTGACATTTCTGAAAAGAAACGTTAGTGATAAACAAAGTCGGCAAAATTATTTTTATCATTTTTTTAACTTATTTTTCGTCTCTTCCTAAACGCAGGATGGCAACTTCCAGATGGCAGGTTCACCTCGGAAAACACTCGGTCGACTTCGTCCCCGAGGCCGGCAGTCAACATCGTCTCGTTCGGGAGATCATCGTCCATAAGAACTTCGGCGAGCACGGTGGTGTGGGCTGTGACATCGCCCTCATAATCTTAGATGAGCCGGTACCACAGGAAACGGGGCAAATCAACTGGGCTTGCCTGGATGAAGGAATGGAACTCAACGACAATACAAAGTGTTATATCTCGGGATGGGGAGTTACAGAGAGTAAGTCATAACATTAATTGTTTTTTCCTTCTTCTTGTAACCTCTGTTTCCTTCCAATACTTTCCGATTAAAAAGTTTCCCCCATCCTCCGGCCCCCTCTCTCTATTTCCATCAATTTTCTCTCTGTTTGTAATTATCTTTCTTTTTGATTGATTCAAATTCTGTGATATCTCTGCATCTCTGTACTCCATTTAAAGGCTTTCATTTCTCCTTCATCTTTTCTTATCATGTCTTCTTTTCTCAATTCAATCATGAAATATTTGCAGTAACCTCGAATCAAACTTATGAGTTTGCTACCATCGTTATTGATATTCTTATCAAGTTATCACGCAATGACGTTTTCTTTTAAACGTGGTATTCATCCTACCTTTTGGTTCTTTATGACCTCAGTATCTGCCGTCTCAGAATTCCTATTTTTTCATTCTGTCCTCTTGACCATATTCATGCACCACATCCAGCTCGCTTATTTAGTGATATTTAAACAATAATTGGTGAGAGCCGAAATGAATGGCCCTACTCATGTTGTCAGCGGTTTAAATAATTATTCATAGGTTATACTTTGGTTCCATTCATAAATCTTTTCCCTTTTTGTCGTTTTGCGGCCGATATCACAATTCACTTTTAAATCACATTCTACCTACAGTGGGTGGAAATGGTCCAGATGTCTTACACGAAGCAAGGATGCATCTAATACCACGCAGGATCTGTAACTATAAGAAGTCTTACAATGGCAAGATCGAAAATACTATGCTGTGTGCTGGCCACTTGGAAGGCGGTATAGATGCATGCCAGGTAAGATTAAAAACTTGAACTTTTTATCAGGAAAATTGATTTAATTTTCAGCTCTACTGGTCAATAATGAATTATAAAAAATTTTGTTGGGGAAAATTATTATTTTTGAAATCATTCTGATAATGTAAACATCAGAACGATAAAATGATGAAATGAATAAAATAACGAGGAACTTCATTCTCATTACATAAAAACATAATTCAGCATATAGGGGAGGGGCAGAGAAGGGTAGATACAGAAACATAGCAATATAAAAGAAGAAAAAGGAGAAGGGGAGCAGGAATAGGAGAGAGACATATAGAAAGATATAGGAGGGGGGGGGGGTTATACTTTCAGTGTTGTCTTTTCTGTACAGCTATCAAGCAAAATACTGTAGCTTTCCAGATCCTTAAAAATTATAGCATTTTGGTTTGTAGAAGAAAAAAGGTTTTAAATATACCCCAGCCTGCTGTTTGCCTGATATATTCATTCAATGATTTCCAAGTTTTGTATCAAATATTGTTTGCCAAATCTCGTACAAACATGAATTATTTCCATGCCTCTTTTCTCTCCCATATACAGGGAGATTCTGGAGGACCTCTATCTTGCCTCGGACCTGACGATCACTGGTACGTGGTGGGTGTTACTAGCTGGGGTCACGGCTGTGCCATCGCCAACAAACCCGGTGTATACACCAAGGTATCATCTTATCTAGACTGGATAGATGAGATGATCCACCACCATCTTCATCATGAATAAATGCATGTCTGAAATTAAGGTTGATGATGGATTGTTCCCTAGTACAGTCAGACCTGCTTTGGTGACCACCTGTCTACAAAGACCACATTTATTGTTTCCCTTGAAAATGGTTTCTCATTGAAACATGTACAATAGGCACCTGTACATAAAGACCACCTGTATAAAGACCGATTTTCTTGTCTCCCTTGGGTGGTCTTTATAGACAGGTTCTACAGTACTAGAAGCCTAAAATTCAGAGACGTTGATGCTAAGAAGTCATTCATGCAACGTCACAACAAATGTTTTCTTTAAATCTTTAGTCTTCCTTTTCTTTTTCATTTCTTTTACAAGTTTTCATTCATTTATGTATTGATAATGAATTAATTATATATATATATATATATATATATTTATGTATTATTTATCTATCCATCTTGGCGTATCTTTTTCATTTTTCTGCTAATGTCATTTTTTTATCATTCTCCTATTTTTCATTCCTTCAAGAGTTCCAAGGTTTGTTAAAATCATGTTTATGATTGCAGTTTTTTGTCGCTATAAATTCTTTATTAAAGTTTTAAGATGCAGTTGATTTTGCCAAAGAACCGGTGTATATATCAGGGTAACATCTTATCTAGATTGTATACGCGATATGGTCCCTCATCTCTTCCATCATGAATGAACCACATCTAGTTCATGTCTGAAATTAACAGTGACAACCGTAATCTGGTATTTTCTCTGTCGACAACATTTATGACTAAAGCTCACTCACAATGTGATTTCTTTGACAGCCCATTTTATCATAGGTTTGCTTACCTCCTTTTCTTAAAAAGTTGTTTTATTTTAGAATATGAAGATTCAAATATAATGTGTCTTCCTTTCTCTCATCCAACTATTCTTTTAGTTTCATTTAAAGTACAATGTGGTTGTCATTTATGAAAATTGCCTTGGAATGAAATTTATCGACTGTCAATTAACATGTCCATGTGCTACTAATGAAATAAAATTGTGCATTTGATGAATAAAACTGGAGCATCTCTATCAGCTTGTAAATTTGAATTCATCAGCATATACTCAATTGTCCCTTAGATACTTTTTTTTGTTTACTCCTCTCTCTACCTCTATCACCATTCTATGGACCTCTTCTCTTTCTTTCTCTCTCTCTCAACCATCCTCAATGCGACTCTACCAAAGTTACTTACTTATACTGCTCTAAGTATGCCTTCTGCCTAATAGGCAATTTTCGTAATGTAATCAAATTTAATGCATGCGTCTTTAATAAGTGCCTAATACTCGCATATTATTTCATCCACCTGTTTAGAAAAGTGTTATGAATAATAGTCAGAATGCAAATTGCATACATTAGTTGTTGCTAGGTAGGACATACATAATGGATTGCCCTACCTAGCAACATGCAATTTGCATTCTGAATCTTGAATAACAGGTGAATGAAATATGTAACAAAAAACTTGTGCATTAAACTTGATTACATTACGAAAAGTGGCTATTAAAAGGTACATAGATGAAAATGAAAAACACCCAAACATAATATATATTATTTGCCATCTTAATTTGCACAGTGTCAAAACAAGAATTTAATCATAACCGACAATTCACAGCATTCAGATTACATGGTACTAAAAAAAAAAAGACACATCATTTCCATCATCGTATAAAGCTTTATTGCAATTTGCTTTGCAAGTTTAAAGTACTATCATAATGTTTTCTCATTTAAGAGGATTTTTTAAATTGGAATTGGCAGTTTGGATGCCTTATCACATACCCAAAACACTGACAATTTCTGTGAGTACTGTCTCAAAATTGCTGGGGGAGGGATATGTTTGTTCTATTTATAACTTTGAAATGTATTTAGAACCTTAGAAATATAAAAGTGAGCAATATTAGCAATCTTTATCTTCTCCTTTGCCAGTCAATTAACAAGATTACAAACAAGTGCATATCATATGGGACCAACTACACGTGCATTTACCAGAAAAACATGCATTAGAATGTTTGCGCTCCAGGAATGAACTTACAGTACACAAAAATGTGTCATATACCAGAGTAAAACTCCAGAAAACAATGCACAAAGTCTATAAATGTGTGTCAAATTTACTGGTAGTATTCATCGAAGCCTCATGTTTTCAGTGAATTTTATTATTATACTGGGTCTCTCACAACACCTTTTTTCCCTTACATAACGGTTGCCAATTTAAGCATAGCTATACGTGACGTTCCTCAACATTAATGCCAAAAAAGAAAGAAATATTATTAACAAAAAGTAGACAGTGCAAAAACTGTTGCATTGTCACACACTCGACTCGTCACAAAATGCCCATTCATTCAAAATATCGCATACTAGATATATAGTTTTTAGTAGCACCTGATTACAGGGACTACAAACGACTTTGATTTCTATTCTACTTCAATGAAGCATTTGAGGTAAAGGTCATTCTTAGTAACAAACTATAAACAAATAGGTTAGACATAATCAAAGGAAGTTTGGGAGCGATTGCAGATATCTCAACAGAAGAAATCTTGTTGAGCTAAACAATTAACACATTGCCTACTAGAACGGGGTGATCCCTGTATTAAGCCAATGGAAATAAGATAATTCAGTAGTCAACAAGTTAATCAAAGACTACAGAAGGAGTCTGAGCTGTGATGATAATGTCCACATGACATGATTTCTATCCACTTCAAGCCTTCAGAGGCAAGAGGATATGTCCATTAAGGCCACCCAAGGGAAAACAAAATGTGTCCACCGTAGACAGGTGGCCTTTATAGACAGGTTCTCCAACACATGTTTCCTTCCACAAGGAGGAAATAGAGGTGACTGCTATAAACAGGTGGCCTTTATATAGAGGTGGACGCCAAGAACTGTTTGACTGTACACTTCTTTTGATTTCTAAGGACTATAATATGAAAACAATGTCGCAACAACTGGATTTCATAAATGATCACTCATAGAAATTATGGAAGAGTTCATTAGTGAGGTACAGATTACAAGAATGCCTACAAAGTTGGTCCTATTAAGTTTCAATATATTGGTGAAATGACAGAGTACAACTGTGTCAGAGAACACTTTCATAAGTATCTCTTCAGCGATTCAACAGACCAGAATGTCTGAAGACAATGAATGAATGGGCATTTGGCGATTGAAACAAAAAACATCTATTCATGACAATATTACGACTTAAGCTGGTTAGACGTGTAGACCAGGGCAGGGGGAATTAACCTCCTCCGTTTTTGAGCGATGATAACCCAGCTCTCATGATCTCGTCTACGAGCAGGAGGTTGCTTGCGATGACGGTACTGCAAAAGATGAGAAGAGGATGAGAGAAAAATACAGGGATTATTTGTCTGATCTTTATTCTCACAGATTAACTTAATCAATCTTAAAGCGATACTAAACTGATGAACTTTCTGCCACAGCGCCATCTCATGGTCAACTTGCCAGCAGTGTGTAACCCACTACCTTTACTTCGCAGACAGAGGACTCAATGCGAGAACCAACAACGCAACTATGGAAGCAGTGAGTTATGGGACCGTACTGCTTCAGCTGACCTGAGATGGTACTAGAGGGGATTTTACAGTTGTGCTTCTAGTACAGTATGGCTTTAAAGGTTTATAAAATAAATTCAGGAGATTGGCCTCATATGAGAAATTTACTTGGCTTGGTTCCTAGAGATGATACATGGTAAGGTTTCACTGTGTATTGGCCACATGATGCCTCACATTATACTTGATGGACCTGTATTCTGCTAAAAATATAAACCAGACAGTGGATCTAAGCTTTTGTTTAGAATTGGGTTCAACAAAGAAAGTTGGAGTGAGTTTAATTTGTTAAATGTGATCTTAGACGCCCCAAGGTTGGGTTTAACTCAATAAGCAGAATAAGGACCAACAAGTTTATAATTATGTATTGCCAGTTGCAACTGTTAAAAAGAAACTTGACACAAGTGTTTGAAGAGTGTCAAAATATGCTTTCCTTTGTCTTTACCAATTCCCACTTCAACTTACTAATACTAAATTTACTGTCAATTAATTCATCAGCGACTTATTTCAGGGTATAGTGATGTTTGGGTCAAACTTACCAGGAATGAAGAATCTGTTTCTTCACACAGTAGTTGTCCCAGATGCCTGCTGTTGCTGCAACTACTGCTTCACCTGTCGAAAAAAGGTAAAAGAGCATTATTCTCTACACATAATTTCATTCAAGATTTCTTATTTACATAACCTGTTTGAAAAAAAATGAAACCAAGTAAGCATTATTCTTTTCACATTTTATCTAAGGTGTCCCGGCAAAACATTCATATCAAGGGTAAGTCTTTTGAAATGTTTTTCATTTGTTTTTCGTTCGTTTGTTTGCTGTTTTTGTATTGTTTATTGTAATAATGTGTTGGTATTATCTAAATCTTTATGTTATGTAGGGCTCGGTAGTAGTCCAGTTTCATATTTCCATTCGATGACCCTGATTAAAACTGCTTGATAAATATATAAATACACGATGAATATGCAAATAAATGTGACTGACCGGAAGATATGTCCACGCCGACAGGTTGACCGCACTCTGCATACTCTTCCAGTAGCTTGACCATGGTCTCCTGCGCATCCAGACCAGAGTTCTGGGCCAGGACCTTGGGGATGACCAGCATGGCCTCTGCGTAGGCCTGGACACCAAGCCGAGCACGACCCTTGACGGTCTCCTTGAACTTCTGGAGGGTGGCGTAGATGGCTACTTCCAGGGCACCAGCTCCAGGAACCACAGAACCTGCAAGATGATGGGTACAGAAGGTCAATCATTGAAAACCTGGGGGGTGCTTCACAAAGATCCTAAGTTGAACTTATCTCTAAGTTGGACCTAACAATTATGGAAAGCTGTTCGCATCTTTGATAATATTTAGTAAAAGTTACTTTAATGGGCATAACATGTTGATTCAAATCATTCATATTTTCTATTATCAAGGAGATTTCATGTTCTTGATGTGGAATTTATGAAAAGTCTAAAATACTTCAATTTTTGCATTTGAAAATATTTTATTTTAAGGCTACAAATAGCCCTCCATAATGTCCCTCCATAATGTTTAAGTCCAACTTGAGTTAAGTTTGACTTAGGATCTTTGTAAAATCAGGGCTCGAATTTAGCGGTGGCCCGGTGCCAATGGCCACCTGAAACGCTGTCAGGCCACCTGAAATCACCGACTAGATGGCCCGGCTGGCCACCCAAATATTTGGACAGTAATATATAAATTATTTATCAACAACTTGTTTAACCTTTAGATCTACCCGAAACCGAGGCGACATTTATTTTTCCAAGCTTTTCCAAGCGACGCAATCCGATCTATCAAACAAGGAAATGTTTCGTTTCGCATACTAACTTTATAAAAACGATGCACGCCGTCGCGTAGGTACTGTACACACCGCCGCCGCCCCGGCCCGGCCGGTACATAGGCGTAGCGCTATCATAGTATGCTACCGCGTATAGGGCAGCTGTCGATATCCGCATTGCAGCACAGCTAGTACGCTTCTCAACTCTTTGTTGCGCAGTTACAAACTGCGCATGAGATTTCGGGCGGGTAAGTTGGGGATTCCCAAATCCCAGCATTGTGATTGGTGTATTTGCGACTAATTGTGGACTATACTAAGCAACGAGGGAACAACAATGGGTGTGTCTGGTATTTGACATTATGATTGGTGGAGGTAATATTGATTGAAAATAAAGGTAACTCAATCAGTGTGTACGTGTGGAAGCCGTGCGAGCTTCATAAAATGAGAATTTCACGTGTTTTTTGTTTGATAACAACGTAGGCCTACGGCGGTACGCTTTGTTGGTGATAATGTACACTGTTCTGTTGTTAATTTTCCGTGATTATCGATTGAATAATTGATCTGTTATTACTAGGTAGCAATCATCATTGATGTTCATTAGTTTAAGTTAAACGGGGGATGTTCACGTTTTATTTGTAGCACTACATGGACCTTTTTAACTAAATATATATAAGGCCTAAATAATAAAAAAAATTCAGGGCCATGAATTTTGATGGTAAAACAAATGGCAAATAATTTGCTAAAATCTGATCTTGTGTCCTGTACATAACATGTATGCGAGGTATCCCTGTCCACTGACGCGTAAATTATTTGAGCAGTAATGCCTGAATCACATTTCCTCTAGCTCTACAGAGCCCGTACGATGTTTAAAAACCGCCGTTTCGACCAATTTCGTACGGTGTGGTTCGCACGAAATTGGTTTAAACGGCTGTTTTTAAACATCGTACGGGCTCCGTAGAGGAAATGTGATTCAGGCATAAGAGAGAGCGATAGACGGATCGAGGTAACGCAGCCCCGTCTCTGACAGTTTGTTTACGAGACTTTTACGATTGCGGATAAGGCCAAGTAAAAAAAAAAAGTTTTGTTTATCGTGACTTTCCTTTTTCTGAAACAAATGATGTGGAGGTCCTACCACCTTGTTTAATAACACTAGATCAGGGAAAGGCAATAGTATACTCTGGTATTGTTACGTAGAAGATTCAAGATATAGTCTTACAATACTTATCAAAAGTCTACCGTTATAAAATAGGCGGCTATTATATAGAAATTAGAAAAATATATATTTGAGTCTTGAGAAAAAAATTCATTAATTTATTTCAATTGGCCTACTTTCAGAATAATATTTGGATCTTTTTAGGAGTTGCCGGTTTGATTCTTTATTGGTTTCCTTCCCAATGTCAACCAATTTCTAAACAGATAATATGAATAATAATACAATAATAAATAATATGAAATTTATCATCGATCATCAGTAGTAAATCACTTGGTTGAAATGTACGGAACGAGATGCAAATATTAGTTTTAAATGGTCCTCCACGTGCTAATACATGTACAGGCTTCGTTATCCGCTGTACAACTTGTACATGTGCGCCTTTGTTTTCTACCTGAGCAAAAGTCGATCAGAATGATCTAAAAGTAAGTCTTCTAAAGATGTGGCGATTCCTTAATGTGTCTAACCCTAAAGAAGATCGGGACAAAAGAAAAAGGGAAGCAAGGGAAGAGTACGAGAATGAGAAAAGGAAACGCATGTGTTTGTGTTTGTTTCTTGGTGTACAGAGAAGCATTTAATCACTTGATTTACAGGGTAACACCTTGAAAGTACCTTGCCAAAACCGAAAAGGCAATTTGCAGCCATCCTAATTTATTTAGTTGTTTCAGTTTGTTCTTATAGGTAACTGACTCAAGGGCGGGTAGCCCATATATAATTACATGCATGTTCTTCACTGTCCATGCTAAGAAAACATGCAGTGCAATAAAATGTTGTCTTGAAGAAAAAAAGAACAAAAGAAGAAATTCTGACTTAAATTATTTGAATGACTTGGTGCTAATCTTTCCGTGTGTGGTCCTCTTTAACTGCATGTATTTTTGCATGATTATTGACTGATTATCCAATCCAGAATAACCAGAAAATATCAAAATAATAAATTACAAAAATACCATTTATTCAGTTCAGAATAGAAGTACAACGTCAAGTAAATATACAATCAATTTTATATCTTCCAACAGAACTTGGAGCTCAAAGAAAAGCAGAAGTTTGGCGCTTTGTGTGCCCTGTACAATCCTAACTTAAGGGGGAGGGGGTCCTTGTGATGCATGATAGTCAAGGAGAAAGGGAGAAAAACATTGAAGTGAAGTTGAGACAGAAGTATAGAAACAAAGAGAGAGGATTTGGAATGAGAGTCTAAAGAGTCACTCACCTTTCATTATTAAATGCAGCTCATGCTGCTTTTAACACGTATAATTTATGCATTTTTTTATTAAACATTTGCATTATTTAATAACGCATAAAAGTGGGGCCACCTGAAAATCCATTTGGCCACCCAGATCTCCTACCCAAGTGGCCCTGCTGGCCACCTCAAAAAAAAGTTAAGGGCAGGCCCTGAAAACACCCCCCTGGTTCTGACTTACACTCTTATATTAGCCTCAACATGGATGTCAATACAAATAAAGCACCTTACCAACATGAGGGGATAACCTGCTTCACAGCAATTTTAAAAGTGAGATTAGGGACCCGTTTTACAAAGCCTTTTTTTAATGAAAAATGACAAACATCAGTGACAAATCTGCTGATAACCAATCAGAAGCAAGGATTTCAGTAGCTTATAATAAAAACTGTCATTTGTCACTGATGACAAGTTTTGTGAAATGGGGCACATATAACACAGCTCAGGGAGAACACATACCAGATACCATCAGAAAACCTTTAACCCCCACAATGCTGTCTCCAGCCATTTTAATGATGAACACTATTTGCAGCTACAGAACTACTGATGAAGATGAATCAAAGATCATTAGAATATCTTACTGTTTTAAGTCTTAAATTTTAAAAAAATAATATATTTTCATGTAAATGGATGTATTGGCTAGATCTGAAATACATTCTCAAGTATAAGAATATTCATATTATTATTTTGAAATGGGGCACATATAACACAGCTCAGGGAGAACACATACCAGATACCATCAGAAAACCTTTAACCCCCACAATGCTGTCTCCAGCCATTTTAATGATGAACACTATTTGCAGCTACAGAACTACTGATGAAGATGAATCAAAGATCATTAGAATATCTTACTGTTTTAAGTCTTAAATTTTAAAAAAATAATATATTTTCATGTAAATGGATGTATTGGCTAGATCTGAAATACATTCTCAAGTATAAGAATATTCATATTATTATTTTTCTGTACATCTATCTGTTGGTTCAAAATGTCATTTTACATTACAGCTTATCTAAAAAGATTATCTCTTTCAATAAAGTGCTAAAAATTA
This sequence comes from Strongylocentrotus droebachiensis, assembly GCA_035222895.1. Taxonomy (NCBI): domain Eukaryota; kingdom Metazoa; phylum Echinodermata; class Echinoidea; order Camarodonta; family Strongylocentrotidae; genus Strongylocentrotus; species Strongylocentrotus droebachiensis. Next base: position 75,655 of record JAVYIG010002994.1, read on the forward strand.
TTGGGGTCTAAAAATTACACCAAATGGTAATCAAGGCAATAATGGCATTCTTGACAGCTCTGAGGCCATCTTGTGTAGCATCCTTGATCTGAGTCAGGGTATGTCTGTTTGGTCCCAAGACCAGTAGCTCCTACTAACATACCACCAAACTACATCTTCTACGATTACAGTAAACAGTGTTGAGAGTTTAAGAAGCAGTACTTACCATCATCGATGGCATTCTTGACAGCCCTGAGGCCATCGTGTGTAGCATCCTTGATCTGAGTCAGGGTGTGTCTGTTTGGTCCCTTGATCATGATGGTCACAGACTGGGGGTTCTTGCACTCCTCGATGAATGTGTACTTGTCCTCTCCCTACAAAAATGATAATGGCAATAGTAGTAATAGTTTCTTGAACAGCATTCATTACCATTATGCAGCTACAGTCCTGACCATTATCATTACTCTAGCTTTAACCTGGTTACAACAAGATGTTCATGACATCTGATTTAATACTATATCAATAAACTCACGTTAAAATACATATTTCATCATATCACATTCCAATTTGTCATCACTATAACCTGAACTTCAGGGATCTGTTTCACAAAGCCATTTTCAATGACAAAAATCAGTGACAAATCTGCTGATAACCAATTAGAAGCAAGGATTTCAATAGTTTATAACAAACACTGTCACTTGTCACTGATGACAAGTTTTGTGAAATGGGGCCCAGATTTCACAATTTGTTAGATAATGGTCTTTACCTATTTTTTGTGTGCAGATTTCAATTCCCCACTGATTCAGTACTGACGTGAATATCACTGGACAGGACACAACAGCCTTCAATTGGCTCAATTACACAGAGACCATTTCCCCTGCACTACTTACCAAGACATGTTCATAGACGAGTCCGGCTTCTCCTAGAACGTCTGGGGTCAGGTCATCAAAGGAGTTCACTGCTACACCACCGCAAGCCAAGGGCAACCTGTAACAAATTAGTCAATAAGGATACTTAAGGATGAGATTGCGAACTGGTTATGAGTTAGGACTGTGAAAAAAATGAAATAGGTTATGGACAAAAGTTGCTTCTGTAGTACATATGATTATGTATTGTATGGTTTTCAGATCAGCAAAGTGATGACTAAATCTTCTTCTGTTGTTAACCCTACTACAAATTTACAAACAGACATGGGTATATGGGAATACACATGCATGTGGCATCAACATTTGGTGCAAGGTACTGTAACTTGTCATCATCATTATATAACTAATACTACTTATATTTGAAATATGCCTGCAAGAAAATTCCTTTTTCAGTGATACCCAGTCACACTGAGACCCAATTCAGACCAAACCCACAATTACATTGCCTAGAAGAGCCAAGAATCGTTCATTTTAATGTTGGTGTGGAGTCAGTTTGGCAGTGTTTGTAACTTTACCAAGACTGGGCAAAATTCCTTATCGTTTTGATGATTCCAGAACCTTGCAGTACACACCAAAACTTATATGCTAGATGATCAACCTTTTCTGATCGATTCCACACCGTTTCTTTCACAATACAATTGCATGACCAGAACTCAACCTTTTCTTTAAGTTATACCAGGATCTTATCAACTGTTAAACCTACCTCTCCATGTTCCTCCTCTTGGCCCTACGGAGGCCCATGATACCCTCCTTGGCAAGCATGTCCAAGGATAGAGGATCAATACCCTGTCAAGTGAGGAACAATGACATAATGTTAAGTTTAAATTGCCCAAAAAGGTACTCCAATATTAATCTTATAGTTTTTAATGTATTCAAAGTTTGAAAATATTCCAAAACAATGAATAATACATATATCATTAATTTCTACAGTCCTAGGTTACATTTTCTAGTAAAACTGAACCAAATTTAAAAAGACCCCACTCCTCTATCTATAAAGAACACACAAATGAAATTTGTTTCCTCGCATATATCTGATTGATAAGTCTATCTAATTGAATTCTTGGGAAATACTTGTCTGGTTGTCAAGCTGTCATTTATGCAAAGCTTAAAAAAATAGCTGCAAAGATGACTCTTGGTTTGAACATTGTTTCAGTATAAGTTAATGTCTGTAACGATTTGTTTTGGTAACCTGTACATTCATCAGACTTTGTTGACTCAAATACTCCAAAAAATCCAGGTTTTACAGTTTTTTTGACAATGTACCCGCATGGATAGAACTCGACTCAATCTTTTAAAAATCTGCATACCGATAAATGTAAGTTTGACCAATCTGCATCAGAAGAATTCATACTGTGTTCTCATTGTATTTCTCAAACAATGTAGGTAGGATGATAGCTCATCATTAGCAAGCTGGTCAATTTACCCATTAACTACTAAATTCTTTTTATTCCCATAGACTTGTAAAGTTGATGCTTTAACCTTAATAATAATGCCTCAAATTATTTTGATCCCTCACCTATATAGTTTAAAAAGCACCACTCATTTCAATGGTAGACATACATGTGAGTATAATTCATATTTGCATAAAGAGATTTAAATTAATGTTTATTTATATCAATACTACTACTACTAATAATAGTGGGTTCTTGTAAAGCGCTCATGTCTGCTATTGTTACGATTCTAGTTGGTGTATTATTTGATCATATAAGTAGTTTTGTAACTATATCAGCCACATTTCTGAATAAACAAATACATCCTTTCAAGGTTAAAGAGTCCGCATCAATATGATGTGAGGGCACAGCGCAGGCAGTGAAGCAACAATACATGCCCATCTGAAAACATTGATGACGCAATGTTTAGTCGCAAATTAAAATGGCGGCCTTAACCGTGAATGGTGTATTATTATCATCATTAGACATACCTTCTGGTTGATGACGACGAATCCTCTGTCGTTTCCCTCGCAGACCTTCCTCTTGAGGTCAATGACCTTCTGGACCTTCTCGTCGGTGAAAGCCCTTTCAGCCTGGACAAGCTTTTCCCTCTCCTCGGCAGACTTGTAGAAGAATCCAGCATTCACCTCGCTGCACAGAGGAAGATGATCATAGATACAAATAGTTAAAAGATTGTTTGGTGCATCCAAGGTATTAACTTTCTAAGGGAATGCAAGATGATTATTATGCATTGGTATCTACATCGATCACAGCTTTGGCATACCTGAATATTGAATAAGAATATAATTCTGATGTAAATTTCTGTAACTTTTAATTTTTCCTTCCCACAAGCTCCGTCATGTCTAGAACTCTCATCTTGCACTGTTTTCATGTTTAATTTTTTTTTAATCCATAATATTTATTGGAACTACTTCCCTTAGTGTTGAAATTGCAAAAGAACAAAAATTGTTTACAAATATTTCTCCCCGTTTACAGTACGACAGCCAACATAAGAAATGATCTTATCAAATTAACAGTTAATGTGGGACAATGAGGTAATTGTAGAAGTTTAATGAATGTGTGTCCACATTATAATCAAGAGTAGCTGGCAAACATATTCACTCATTGCATCAGAATCATCATGATTTTCTAACAAAATAATATACCACCACACTAACTAGTGAATTGGGTCAGTTCAATTGAGATTCATGGCAGTAATCCCATAAAAACAAGTCCTAAAAGTAAAAGCTGATGCCTCCTAATGATTTACAATTTTACACTACATCCGTAATAGCAAGCCGTGACGAATCTATTCTATTTGTATCCTCAATTTGTTTGCAAGTATGGAATATGTAATAAATTATGATCTATTTTACTGTGTATTATTTGTACTTGTCTATATCTAAGATTTGTTGAAATGCTTTTTAAAACTGAGCTTGTAAAGCTTGCAATGTAATTTAGCCCTTGAGCTACCATTTTGCACACTATGAACATGACGGAAAAAGAAAGCGGACAAAATATACAGTTCCTCATTTTACCCTCAACTATTACTATGGTAGACAAAGGAACATCCCTTCACTGCTATTATGTAAAAATGTGTAGAACAGGTGTCACATTCATATTCACCTGTTCTACAGATTTTTACATAATAGCAGTGAAGGGATGTTCCTTTGTCTACCATAGCAATTGTTGAGGGTAGAATGAGGAACTGTATATTTTGTCCGCTTTCTTTGTCCGTCATGTTCATAGTGGCAGTTGTTCTAATAAAACCATTGTACTGTACTACTACTACGTGACGTACCTCTTCTCGTATTCCATGGACACATTGCAGGTGAGAATGTAGGACTTCTCAACGCGTTTCTTCATGTTAGGGTGCCTGGCTCCATGGTCCATCACCAGGCCTCGTACCAAGGAGGTATCGGTGTCGCTACGATGCTGCATCTGCATGATCTCCACCATGTGTAGATCAATGGGTTCGTTGGGCTTCTGGATGGCTAGCACTGCATCCACTACCACCTGTGGACGTAAGGACATGGAAATGAATGCATGGGACAGAGTGTCTAAATATGGTTCACGGCTTTCAAACTATTTTGCTGCATATGTTTGATAGAAAATCTTGTAGAAATTCATTTTTATCCCATGCATTCAATTGATATTCTTTTAATTGAGAGAATGTCTTACATAAATTTATTTTGTACCATGTATCCAATCAATATTGGTGTCCGTACCCTATTGTATTTGAGATGCATGATTCTAGTATAAGTATGCTTCTAGATATTTAAAAAAAAACAACCAGAAGACTTGATCTACAGCGGGTCAGCTGGACTAGGTATTGAGAATTGATACATTTTACCAAGAACATTAACATTAACAATCTGAATGTTTTTTCATAAATTTGGCTCTAATTACACACACCTTAATTTTACCCTCACTGAATAATCTTCAAATCTTCATGCTTTTTAAAAAAAATGTCTCTTTGGTCAATGAAATTTTCTGTATTGAAGAAAATTGGAAAAGTTCAAAGTACATGTATTTGGTAATTTCATGTCTCCTATGTTACCAATTTCATGTACATAAGAGAAATGAGCATGAATTTACGATGGGTTGATGAAAGGTGGGTTTGCATGATCATTATAACCCTATCACTAACCCTAACAGTTACCATGTGTGCATGGCACAGGTTTAGCTAGCTAGCTAGCTAGTATTAATGAAAGAATCTTGGAGCCCATATAGTGTCGACTGTACATCAATTGATATCAATCGCAAATAAGTTGCGATTGATATCAACTCTTTATACGATGGGCTCCAGGGACCTGTTTCACAAAGCCTTTTTTCAATAACAAATGACAAAAATTTGTGACAAATCGTCTGATAACTAATCAGAAGCAAGGATTTCAGTCGCTTATAACAAAAACTGTCATTTGTCACTGATGACAAGTTTTGTGAAACAGGGGCCCTGGTCTTCTGTGGAGAAAGCCACAAGTCTTCGGCACTTACCTCAGTGAGTAGGTCAGCTAGCTGAGGGTGAACCTTGGTACGTAGCGAGGTGCTTGCCACACTGATGAGAAGATCCCTGTTGATCTCCTGGGTAACCTTGACGCTCTCTAGGGTCTCCAATGCCTTCTCCTTGGCCAACTCAAAACCCTCAGTCACAATGCGTGGATGGAGTCCCTACAGAATACCATATGATATCACTCATCGTCAATATAATTCTTTGTTATATTTGGGTAATCACATAAAATCTCTTAGTCTTGGGGCTAAATACTTCATCTTTGTCTTTATTTCCTTCTCATTCACGAAATCAAGCCACTCAGTCACAATGCTTGGATGGAGTCCCTACAACATATCATATTATATAACTCATGTCTCATCACCCATGAGATTCTTAATTTTGATATTTTACTCAGTTCAGTTTTAATTCAATTTTTATAGAAAATATAGTTAACAGATGTATTTATTTGTAATTTGACATACGGTATACAAGAAAACAATTTTTTTTCTCCAGTAGAGTTGAGTATTATTATGTCAACACATCACAGGGAAGTGCATATTACATTCAGTTGTACTTGAAGACCTCATTAATTATGTTTTTTTTAATCAAAGGCTGCCATACGATAATACACAATATTTTCAAATAATGAAAAAAAGGAAGAAAACTTGGTTGAAACAAGACAAATTCTGCTTGAAGCAATTACATGTAGATTGCTTCAAGTTTTCCTATTCTTCAAACGTTTTTTTAAAATCCACATTTATTATCAATTTTTAGGGGATATCTTCTCATTTTTACCTCTGAGATATAGAGATCAGCCTGCTTGAGAAGCTCTCCAATGATGAGAACGTTGGAGGTGGTGCCGTCTCCGGTGATGTCATCCTGAGCAGTGGCTACCTTGGCAATCATGGATGCAGTGGGATGCTGGATTTGCTGTAAGACAAAAAGTGTGGAAATGGGGGATTATGAACTGGACTCTTACTCACAGGAGTGTACTCACTAAATTTCTAAATAAACTTGATAACTGGTAGTTTCTTATTTAAATTCAATGAGGACAATATAATGACATCTCTACTTATGTAAAAATGTATAATACCCAGCAATGTCCCAACAGGATTTTGAAGAATAGTTTGATGGCCATCATTCAAAATACAACCACACTTATCATTTTGGTTTTGATACATGTATGAGGGATGAAAAATACATTCATAATTCATCTCATAATCTAGTATGGCAATCACTTCAATTTTTAAGTGTATGAAAACTTTCAAAACAGTGAGTCAAACATGTAACTTTATAATGTTATTTCGACTTTATCCAATAAAAGAGAATGTGGAGGGCTACAGTACATGTAAATTTCATTTTTTTTAATGTTATTATATTAGAAAACATGTCCTCATTGAATAATCTAGATTTTTTTTTTTGCCAAGATATTAATTATAAATACAGGCCCAGGTAAACATTTTATATTTTTGCATAATTTGCTACAATTTTTACCATTTCATGCAGCAAAACATTGCCATCCTTAGTGAGCTTGATGTCTCCACTTCCAGAAACCAACCTGGAAAAGAAAAACAGGGTTAACAAAGGTAAAACTTACAGATATAAAATTGTGCAAAAACCATATAAAATCGTCCACAAAAGAATGATGATCATGATAAAAATTAATTTGCTGCATAGTTTTACAAGTTTCAAAGTTTTATATCTTAGATCTACAAGAAGTGACGTGATAAAAAAAAACAGTTGTGATGATCGTCAATCTGAAAAGATCTATACACAAAAACAAACTATTCCTCAGCCAGCAGCCCGAGCCTTGGACAACATTTTTTTACAATTACAACCACCTTGACCAGGCATTAGGCATCACACACAAAAAAACTAAACCTTGTTTATCAGTAGGGGATCATCTGCATAAAGGAGGATATCTTATTATCTTCGTAAACGCGGACAAATCTTGTTTTAACAAATAAGGATCATCCGCATTTTCGTGGACGTCTTTTTTCTATGGAGCTTTGCGGGTGAAGGGTTACCGATCTGTGCGCTGGCAATGCGAAAAATAGATTCCGCATAATGAAATACCACTGGTTCACCGCCTACTTTTACGAGTTGTCCGTCTTCCCAAGGATTTATCGTCATAACGTGAAAGTCTCTGTATTGGGCAAGTGAGACATAGATCTAGACTACATCTTGAAGCATCATCGTAGAATCTGTTTTTGGAATTGCCAACGTGCAGATCGGTAATAAGGATCATCCTTATTTTTTAAGACACGATTTGTCCGCGTTTACGAGGATATTAATTATTATGGGGACAATCCTTAATCTCGGACCAGCACCCCTGTTCATGCTTGTGAAGGGGGAAACCTGCAAAAACAAAGTCAAAGGCAAGTGGTACCTGATAGTGATATACTTTTGTTCAAATTAATGCTCTTTTAATACCAGATCTCCTGGGAAAAGGTCATTTTTGTCATCGGGAAAAGGTCATTTTTGTCATCGGCAAAATGGTCAGGTTTCTATGAAAACTAAAGCTTAAATTCAAGATTCTGACTTTCTTGGTTCCACACATGCAAAATGGAATCGCAGCAGTTTAATTCAAAACAGTGGAGAATTTGTATTTCATTTCTTACAAGTCGAACCTAACACTATTAAAACTTAAAAGACAGATGACTCATGAATAGTGCACATGTAAACGGCGCGGCGGCACAGACCACTCCTTCCTTGTTTACGGGATAGTTCAGGCGGCGGAACAGCCGTTCCGTCGTACAGTTAAGTTACAGTGCATTACGAGGCCGAGGTGCCCGCCGCGCCGTTAGCCGCACTGAGGAAACAACCCTGAAATAAACAGATATTTCTTACATTTTGATAGTTCCTTTCGGTCCGAGATTGGTACGTAAGACATCTTGGAGTCCTCTAGCTGCACTAGTATTAACTGCGAGAGCTGCGGCTGCTCTAGCTACTTCGGCTTTGGGATTTAGAGCTTTGATGGCGGCCATGCTTGGTTAGAATCTTTTCCTCAGATATCCGATCAATGCGTTACCATGCGTTTCGCTGGTCCTGATATCATACAGCCCATACAAGCTATGCACTCCCCTTTGACGGCAATACTCTCGTGCATCAGCGAAATTATACACAGTACGTTCGCTGTAACTGTACTTTGGTTGTGCACTTCTAGAACGATCTTCGACGTTGGGCGCCTATGCGATGTGAAAATGGGGTGGGGGTGGTGAAGGCACATCTCGTTATTCTTGTCTTTTATTTCTGTGTTGGTTATGATCGGTGTGCATTCGATCTTATTAAAGGTAATACAAAGTTTTGGGAAATTTTGAAAATTGGGGGGATAGTGTATCTTTACAATTTTGATATATTTGGATGCCCCTGTGGATGTATTATAAGCACTAAAAAAATTAGCCCCTAAAACATTTCTGTTTTCTAGAAAAATTAAATATAAAAATTTACCGGTGCTCCCGGTAAATATTGATACATTTCAAATGGCGCTTATGGCCGTTCAATGTTAGCTGCGAACATGAAAATTTCAGAATATGTAGTTGTGATATATAACTTCCAAACGGGAATAGCTAATTAGTCGATTTTAGTCAAGAAACATTGTTTCATAGCTAAATTAATATCTTGACCTTGAGAGGGAGCTAAACAACATAAAGAGTTTATTATTTACAATTTCATAACTTTAGACTCGATTTCAACCGCGACAACGATCAATGAATATTGTAGGAATGCATATGCTTCCAATATGTTAATCTGAACCAAATTTATGACCCCATACCAAAACTTTGTAATACCTTTAAGTGTAAAAGGGGAAGGGTGCAAAATATTTTTTCTCCTCAGTCCTCACGGCTCCGGCTCCTTGTCTTAGGAGGTAAAAGAAACTTGATGCTTTTGTAATTTGGAGGCAGTTTGTTCGATCAAAAAAGTGAAAAAAATATAATCTCTCGTACCTATTTCAAAATAAATTAGTATAGTCTTTTCTTGTGATATGCATGTTTTGCGGAGACAGGCACTATAAAGGGGGTAACGGAGTTTTACCGTCAACAGTATCCTTCCCCTCTCCCTAATTTGGCGTAGGCCTACGTCAAAAGGCGGGCCTTTGGGGGAGGGGGCATGTGTGCCCCCCTTTTCAGAAAAGGAGAGAGGCAACATTATACTTTGCGCACAATGCATTAATGTATTGTTATTAACTCAAACTGCGAGGCGTCTCCCTTCCCCCTCCTTGTTAATGACGCACATTATGTTGCCCTCCAGAGATTTAAAAAAAAATTAGGCCTACCCCATACAAAAAACAGATAAAACGAATACACTGTACTGCGCGCGATAATGCAGAGAGAGAGAGAGAGGGGGAGGGGGGAATATGAGATAGGGAGAGAGAGAGAGAGAGAGAGAGCTTTAATTGAGCCTTTCGCAACTTAGTGAAGTTTTGATGTTAGAGAGTTTTGCAGAAGTTTAAAAATCTTTAGAGAAATCCTGAACTGAAGTGAAATTCAATAGCGGGCATAGGGAATGATTTTAGATCCCTCAAGTACGGCTGCCCCACCCCCAAGTCATTCTAACCATTTATGATAGTATGATAGTCTGGGACCATGAAGTTGGAAATGACACAAAATATAGGGGCTACTTCTGGAGGAAATTCATTGGAAGGTATATATCCTGAGCGCCAAAATATTCAAATTAATCCGGCATCGAGCCTGTAAAGGACTATTCGAATCTGGAAGATAATGACATTTATAAAAGTGCAAATGATATCACTGACAGTTTTTTCAACGATGACATGAAAACCAGAATCTATGTTATAAATTTAGTCTGTTTAAACATATTTCCATCAATTTGGTTTATTCCTCCCCCTCTCATCTCTTCCCCGTAGGCATGCCCCATCTCTTATTTCACTGTATCTCTCTCTCTCTCTTCCAGGACCAGGACCGAAGCTCAACAACGATCTGGTCGCCGACCTTGTGCGCCAGGTTATTGAGGTCTTGCAACCCATCATCATCAAGACCGTGGCTACTGCTGTAACTGCGGCCATGGATTCCGTCATGGAAGGCCTGAGGAAATTGACTCCTCCTCCTCCTCCTCCTACTCCGTCAGCAGCAGCATCCGCCCAGACCAACGTTTTAAGGTTTGAGGTGGACCGTCTGGAGCAATACAGCCGTCGGGAGAATGTCAAGATTTATGGCCTGCCTGTGACAGCTGGGGAGGACACGTCCGATGTGGTGGTGAAGCTGGGGAGGGAGATTGGTGTGGAGGTGACGAGAGATGACATCAGTGTCTCACACCGTCTACCTGGAGGACGATCTGGTAAACCGGCGCCAATCTTGGCCAAGTTCGTTCGCAGAGAGAAGAGGACGGAGTTCATGAAGAAGAAGCGTCGACTGAGGGAGACAAAGCGGGACGTCTTCATCGCAGAAGATCTGACTTCGCTCCGAGCCAAGATGCTCAGGAAGGTAAAAGAAGACCGTGACAGTATCGAGAAAGTCTGGACCATCGACGGCAGAATCTTTTGCCTACTGAATGGCGGCACGAAGGTAATCATTGACACGCCTGATGACCTCCTGAAGATCGGGTGGTCCGAGGAGCGCCTTCGTTCATCAGGTCTTTTCTTGATGGGGTAGGGATACGTCGGCCCGGTGAATGTGACGAAGCACGCTAATTTTTTAAGTTTAAACGTTTGCGGGTTAAGAAAAAAATTAAATGATGGAATATTGGAACAGTACATTAAAGATTTTCATATTGTATGTTTGAGTGAAACTAAAGTTGACGATATGAATGAATCTTTGTTACCAGATGGCTTCAAATACCTCTTTAAAGACAAACCAAGTCAAAGCAACTTTCCGTTTGGTGGCGTTCATGGACTTGGTGTTCTACTACGAAAAGAAATATTCAATTTTGTGTCAATTATTAAACAGACTAAATCTGAAACAGTATTTTGGTTAAAGATCGGCGAGAAGGCATTTGGATTTCCGTTTACACTTGGTGCTGTTTACATTCCTCCTGAAAATTCTAAATATTTTAACGAGTCTATGTTTGATGACATTGCTTCTGATCTTCTCATGTTAAAAAATGTACACAATATGCCATTTTACCATTATGCCATTTTGTCTTCTAGGAGATTTTAATGCAAGAACAGGTGTTGAAAATGAAATCTCTGGTTATTCTGAAATTGAGGATTGCGCCAACAGTCATTATGTGAATGATTTTGATAACGATTATATAGACACTGAGGATTTCCAGACTTATAACATAAGGTTGAGAAGATGTAACAGCGACGCTGTTATTAATAACCACGGAAAAAGATTTCTTGAACTATGTAGACATTTTAAACTGATTATTGCAAATGGTCGTGTAGGCGTGGATAAACAAGGTGATTTCACATGTGCTAACACAAGTACCATTGATTATTGTGCCGCATCGCTCGAATTATTTCATGTTCTTAATCATTTTGCGGTTGATATATTTGACCCTTTTTTGTCTGACAAACATAATCCCATTGTATTAAGATTGAATAGCGAAAGCAGTTATGAAAAATGTAAAAGTGAAGAAAAAGTGAAAAAAGTTTCGGGATCAACGACGAAAATTAAATGGAGTGTAAATTCTGCTAAAGATTTTGTTGATAACATCGATCAAAGTCTAGTTGAAAATATACATTATGCTGTTGATCGTTTGGAGGGTCACGACATTCAGATTGATCAGGAATCAATCGATAATGTAGCTTGTTTATTAAGAAATATTTACCTTACGGCGGCCAAAATAAGTGGAATGGTAAAAACCTATGGAAATTATAAACCTTGTAAGTCTGGTCGGAAGCGGAAACCATGGTTTGATGCAAATTGTGCTCGGTTAAGGGGTCAGTATTTTCATCTTAAAAATCTTAGGAAAATTGATAAATCTGATAGTATTGAAAAGGAATATACCAAAGTTAAGAAAATGTATAAAAAGGCTATTCGTTCAGCTCAAAACAACTTTGATATAAAAATCCACAGTGAATTAAGAAATCTTAAAATCAATCAACCACAAGCATATTGGAAAATTATTAATTCAGCTAACGGTTTAAGTAATGAAAAAAACCCAATTGAAATTCAATCTCTTGAACAACACTTTCGTAGTCTGAGCCAAAATCAAAGAGATAATGCAGATATATTAGAACCTGACAAAGTTCTTTCGAGCAATCAATGTATCAATCGTTCTATAAGCAGGGAAGAAGTAACACGTCAAATAAATAGACTGAAAAACGGTAAGGCACATGGCGATGATTTAGTTCTAAATGAATTTTTGAAGTGTAGCACAAAGTCTGTTTTATCAGTAATCGTTAGGTTATTTAACATTGTATTAGAAAGTGGAATTGTACCATCTGAATGGACAATAGGGTTAATTCACCCTCTTTATAAGAAGAAAGGAAATCCTAATGATCCGAACAACTATAGAGGAATAACATTGCTTAGTTGTCTCGGCAAGCTGTTTACAGCAGTATTGAATGAGCGACTTACGTCTTATCTCGAAGATAATGAATTGCTAGGTGATGAACAGGCTGGTTTTCGAAATGGTCATTCAACGCTTGATCACATTTTTGTTCTCCATTCAGTGACCGATTTATATCTCTCTTCAAAAGAGAGGGTTTATTGTGCATTTATTGACTACAAGAAGGCATTTGATTTGGTTGACAGGAGTTCTCTTTGGAATAAATTACTTAAGAATAATGTTGATGGAAAGTTTTTCAATGTAATTAAGCATAATTATGTATGCTCAGGCTAAGTCATGTGTAATTTCTGGTACAGAAAAGTCTTCTTTATTTGATTGTAACATTGGTGTGCGACAAGGAGAAAATTTATCTCCGATGCTATTTGCCCTTTTTTTAAATGACTTCAAACAATTCATTAGCGAAAAGTGTGGAGGCATAAATATTCTTCCTGACAAGATTGATGCAGCTGCGTATCAAAATGGTATAGATGTATATCTCAGGCTTTTTACATTACTGTATGCAGACGATACAATAGTTCTTGCAAAAACTGAAAGTGATCTTCAGCTTGCTCTTGATGCAGTATCTGATTACTGTAAAAAATGGTTTCTTCAAGTTAACACAGCTAAAACCAAAGTTGTTGTATTTTCTCGTGGTAAAGTTCGAAAAATTCCTATATTTAAATTTGATCATGATATTGTAGAAGTTGTTGATGAATACGTCTATCTTGGAACTACTTTTAACTACAACAACAAATTTCGTAAAGCACAAATTAAGCAACTTAATCAAGCTAGACGAGCAATGTATAGTCTATTATCTAAAACTTATCAACTGCACTTACCTATTGATATCCTCTTGGAATTATTTGATCAACTTGTGTTACCTATTCTGCTCTATGGAAGTGAGATATGGGGATTTGAAGTGCTACATGATCTTGAAATTTTCCACATGAAAATTTGTAAGCAAGCCCTTTCTGTCAACAAAACAACTGCAAATTGTATGGTACTTGGTGAATTGGACTTGAGAAATATATCGAAAGCAGAATGATAAACTTCTGGTGTAGGATTGTACATAGTGGACAGGATAAATTTTCTGGTAAGGTTTATATTATCTTAAAATTACTCTTTGAGAAGAATATATATCAGGCACCTTGGTTAAAAAAAATCAAGCTGACTCTGGACAATATGGGGAAGTCTAATTTATGGAAAATTTGTGAAAATACTAGCTATGAGTGGGTCAAACAAACTGTGGAACGTCGATTGAGAGATTCTCATGCTCAGTATTGGTCTGCTTGTGTGTACGATAATTCGCATTGTGTTAACTATCGAATCTTCAAACATTCTTTATGTTTAGAAAGATACTTAATCGATCTCATTTAAAGAGATCGGACAATATTAAGTCGTTTTCGCTGTGGCAATCATTACCTGCCGATTGTAGATTGGGGGGGGGGGGGGGGGGGGGGGGGGGGGGGGGTGTAAGCGGACATTTTTTTTTTTTTGGTCTCGAAATTTGAAAATTTGGCATCTTGTTCCGTTGGGGGGGGGGGTAAGGTCACCTTTTTTAGGTCAGCCATTGGCATAATTTTTTTTTTTTTAATAAAAAAAAAAAAAAAAAAAAAATCAAAAGGGAGGAGTTTTCACTAAAAACATACACAAAACATACACATAAAAAAAACTCGAGGGGGGGATTTCACTCCAAAACCCCCCCCCCCCCCCCTGCGTACGCCTGCCCCCCCCCCCCCCCCAACTACTTTCTTTGTGTAATAAACGTCCTACATCAATCTCTAATTCTCTCTTGCCCAGCCACTGGCTTCATGTAATAATTTAATAATCGCGTAAATATAGCTTCTCTCTTTCGTAGGTTTTGACTAAAGTGTGGCAACATTTCTTTTATACCACCTCCTCAAATATACATCAAATACAGAAATGTGTGAAGAAAAAATAGACTGTTAAATATTAATAAGCGACTTTATTCCCAAATATACCCAAATACCATCAGAATGATAATATCAACCCAATAACACATACAAAAGAATTTAATACAATGATAAGAACAATATCCATGATTAATCTCAGAACGGTAATAATGATGTCTCTATATTAGCCCCCGCTCATTGGATTCAGGCTTTCCCCGCACACATTATGTGCACCTTCTCCACTCATGGGGAGCGTTACTGAACAGACCCCAATAGGTATACACAATACTGAACAAACCACCACTGGTCACGACCGTCGCATCCTATCTCACTTAACACCAAGGTGTCCTGCCTGGGATCGAACCCACAACCTTCGGGTATTCACCCTATTATTTAAACCACCAAAATACAACACCACCACCAATTTCTTGCTACATAAAAGCATCGAGGTTCTTTTCGTTTTAATAATATGATACGAATCTCAAGTATATCGGTATATTTAAAAGAATGAGTACGTTGCTAAAAAAAAAACGGTTGTTCCAATTTTAAATGAGAACTCCATGAAATTGTGTTCAAATTTGATACAATAAATATTCCCTTTAATCAGAAGGTAAAATATACCCTTCCATCACACTTAAAATATATTTTTCTCCCTCTCTCTATCTCTTCTTCTTCTTTTTGGTATTTTGTATTTTTTTTAAATCGCTTATATGTTAATTTTCTTTTCTTTTTAAGTTTTCTCTCGTTTTTATGCTAGAAATAATTTTTTGATAATATTGTATAAATCGGCTGTACCTCCTTGATTCGGCGTTCTTCTTAGGCATTTTCTTGTAATTATCTGATAATAGTTCTAATCTAAGAAGTTGTTCTGAGTTATTAATACTTTTTGTCATGTACAATGCCGATGTATTTATTTTTACGTTGTAGGTCTTCTTTGTAAGCTGGTCATCAAAGCTAATTGTATAAGGTTTGAATAAAACTAACTATGGAAATATAAATAAATATGAGTTACATCACATCAAACTTTACCCCAATGGCAATTTTCTGCTTCCGGGCATATGTATCAATGAATTGAAATTAATCTAATACTCTGACACTCGAATATCTACAATATTTTTATTTTCAGAAAAAAAAGTTTATGAAAATCACTAAATAAGATTTGTATAGGTTTACATCAAGCAAGAAATATAAGGAAAAGTATAATACTGACACGTTCATCGTCCATGACAATAGTGTAAATTAAAAGTTAGAGAAAAATGTCGATGTGTCGTTTCTTTAAAACATAATAAATTACAAATAACTGCAAAGACGATTATAATATGCAACTAATCAATATGTGCCAATATTTGTAAAATTGGCTTGTCATCGGCTAGACCGGCGATGTGTATTACCACCCAGTCAGCATGATCGTCTGGAAAGTAAAGACAAACAATACAACAAACTTAGGTTATCAATCAGTCTGTGATTTGAACATTTTTATTTCAAATTCATCATTAAATCTTGAAAACTAATTTTTAAGGATATAGAATTTTCTTCTCGCCCCTCAATAATTGAGTGCACAATTTTATTTTGGAAGCATCGTTTTTCCGAAGATTCGTCACTCCGAGAGTTCATAATTCCGAAATAAACTTTTCCATACTAAAGGGGTTCGTTATAAAGTTGAAATGGAACAGGGTTCGCCATTCCGAACATATTTCTCTGAAGGTTCATAATTCCGTAAATGACGGGTTTATAAATCCGAAGAATCACAATTCCGAAAATTGATGTGGTTCTATTGCATTTAGGAATTATGAACCTTCAGAATACGGAAAACCTTATGGAAATATGAATCTTTAGAAATAAGGAACCTTCATTTTAAGAATTATTAACCACATCTCATGTTCAGACTACAAACCTAAGGGATGCTGAACCTTCGGAAACACGACCTATCCCTTTCCCCATATCGATATAAACCAACAAGTGATGATTATGTAGCTATTCAGGGTTACTCCCCCCTCCCCCCACCCCCCTAAAAAAAAACAGATTAGTATACTTCCACTAATGTGAGACATATTCACTGCTACCAGCGGAAGGAGAGTCTTTCATTTAATCGATATCAAGATTGATAAATAATTTAGAAATGGTGTTTTTGTTGAAGTAAAAATAATGTTTCAAGAAAACTACACTGTAAAAAAATAATAGTCGAAATAACTCAATAAAATTGAGGAAAAGAATTGCCTTATTTTTATTAAGTAAATATTACCTACGGCATCTTAAGTAGAATTTACTTATTTTGCTGAATAAACTTTTACTCAGTTAAATCGAGTTACATTAACGTAAATAATTTAAGTATTGTAATCATTTTAGATAATTTAAAAAAAGCTATGATAGGATTACATATTGCACGATTTGGTACCCATCTAATCTAACGAGTAACATCCACTAATCATTTAACCGTAGATAGGGGTCTATATATATATATATCTACCACCATCACAAACTATTACATACGCTTCAATTCGACACATATTGAAAGGCTCCAAATTTTATATATACTTGATCATAGCATCTTAAAAGGAAAATTGGTTAACAATTTCCTGAAATATCAAGTTTTGATTTGTTTTGAACTGGGTAACAATTAAAATTTGTCTCGTCTTTGCTTAGCCATGTTAAATGAATTAGTAAATGTTTTAAAGTCCTTAAATTTTCATTCAACCACAAAACAAAATTGTTTTATTTAAAAAAGAGTTTAATTTGGTCTTAATGAATATTCATAAATTATGTAAATATTTCTATTACGCACTGCATCGGTCCTTACTTTAAAAAGATAAGAATAATCAACATAAATTGTTTGAGTAATACGTATAATTTTTTATTTTGAGTTAAAATTACTAAATTAATACAAGCTGAAATTACTTAAAGTTCTTATGTATTTGATTTTACTTAAATATTCCACGTATGTTCTACTAAATTGAAAGTTTGAGTTAGCAAGACTTAAATTTAGTGCGTAAGTGGCAAAACTAATGTTTACAAGTAAATTCTACATGGAAAAAATACGTAAAAATTACCAATGAACAAATTATTTTTTACAGTGTACCTCAGAGACAGCGTACTCCGGCATCCTGGAAATGTAAGCACCTGTTGTTGAGCGGTCCAGTGCTGGGACAGGCCATAAGATCCGATTCATCACCAGTACATCGGAGATTGGCAAGTATAACATCTCCAGAACCCTCACCAAAGTGAGCATACCTGATTTGAATTGATTAAATTTCAAATTTAAATGACAAAATCACGGTTACGTTCATTCATAGGCCTACATAATTTTTTGCCATTGCTCTATATCATGGAGTATGGCAAGAATGACTTCTCTTAAACCATCGCCACAGTGACCATACCTGATTTGATTTGATTTGATTAAATATCAAATCAATGTGTTATATGTAAACCTAGAATGAACACAAGTTTAGCAAGGACAACCCCTCCAGAACCCTCGACAAAGTGATGATACCTGTATTTATTCGTTTGGAGTTGATTTATTTTCCGTTACAATATAAAAATATTCACGATACATGTCCATTACTCAGATAACACTGAACATTAACAATACAATTGGATAGTTGCTAAATATCCACAGATCTTATAAAACATGGATAGGTCTCACTTAGAATAGTCACTCAGAAAGTGATGGGAGTGCTTCAGGATTAACTTTCGTTACCCTGTTTGAAGAGAACGCTTGGAGCATGCCCCAGATAAGTAGTTACGTATTCTTTCATATTATGATTTGGTAAGTAAATTCCATACCGTACCATACAGTACCATACCATAACATACCATCAGACACTTTTTCCTGCAACCATTTTCAACAATTGACTCAACACTATACCTAACCCTAACCTCAAACCAACTCGCAACGAAATAAAGCTATAAACAAGTTACGTCCCAAATCCGTACGGAAAGCAACGATCAAAATTGAATACCGAGCTACAACCTAGCAAGGACTATTCTTTTTATTTTGTTTCATATTATTCATGATATTTTATCAATATTTTTTTTACCCTGGTTGCGCTAGCTTGGTCAGGGTTATTGCTATTAAGTTACCTGTTTCTATACCCAAGCAACAAAGCTAGCACATCCAGTATTTTCAATCTTTGTTTTCTCCCTCTTTTGTAAATGAATATATTATTTTATCTTGGTGTATGCTGCCATATAAATGATACCAAAAAAATAATTGTCGCCGGAGCAAATGTCGGAGAACCTACCATACCGTACCAAAGGCACACCACACCATAACGTATCATATACCATACCGCACCATACCATACTATACCATACCATACCAAAGGCACACCATAACATATCATACCATACCATACCGCACCATACCACACCATACCAAACCAAAGGCGCACCGCACCATAGCATATCAAATCATACCATACCGCAGATACCATACTATACCATACCAAACCAAAGGCACACCGCACCATAACGTATCATATCATACCATACGGCACCATACCATAATATACCATACCAAACCAAAGGCACACCACACCATAACGTATTATAACCTACCATACCATACCGCACCATACCATACCGTACCACACCATACCATACCAATACTACACCGTACCATACCATAACCGTACCACACCGTACCATACCATACCATACCATACCACACCGTAGCATACCGTACAATACCATACTGCTGTACACCATACCATAACCTTACCACACCGTACCGCACCATACCATACTATACTGCACCGCACCATACCAAACACACCTTACCATATCACACCATACTATACCATATCGCACCACAACATACCATACCTACTGTTCCATACAACACCATACCACACCATACCTTACCGTACTATACCATACCTGTAAGCTATTCCGTTGGTACCAAGACCCAGGCTACGGCACACCACAGTTGCATCGTGATTGTCCCAGTCATCATGACAGACTGTCCCCCAGTGTCCTTTGTAAGATATCTCGACTCGTCCTGCGGTATCAGATGAGTCACCAACTAGACGGATGGGTGCTGTAAACAATAAACATTCACGGTTATCACAAATACATATATTCCTTACAATATCCAAAAAGTGAAATAACTGAAATATCATCCAAGGAAGAAAACAAAATCGTGACTAAATTATATATGCACAGTGATCTGAAGTCCGGGTAAAGACAATTAAAAGTGCCTGAATATTTCATGCAGAGGTTTTACGCGTATTCAGTGTTTGTTTTAACTAACTTAATTCCGGTAATTAATTTTGGTTGACGTCATTGCATTCCATAAATGAATTGACATTTACAAATTCTTTTTAAATTGAACTAACACAAATTACAAACACGAGTATTACGTATAATAGCTCATTTGAATTTCCTTTGTCATAGTATAATCCTCTTTTGAAACAGATGCAAATCTTGCAAATCCATGACATAATATTTTTGATTTTGCCACTTTTATGTTCATGCTCTTGAAAAATATACCTTGACCAGATTCATTTAGGGAATGTTTTTCAATGAATTGTCAATTCCACAAATATAATACTAGACACGCTCTTGATTTTCATTTACCTTTACACCTACTTCAACCTCTAAAGATTACATATTTTTTCATGGCCCATTAGTTTGTCATAGTTTACCAGATGACATAAAACAGTGCAATATATTGAAACGCTTCAAAAATATGTATAAGGGTTATTTCAGTGGAACAAAATGAAATTGTCATTATTATGTAGAATGTAAAATTCAAGTTGTAACTTCCTTCTTCTTATCTTCTCTCTCTCTTCTTATCTTCCTGTAACTGTCTTTACCTTATGTTATCTTTATCTTTTCTCTGTTCTCTGTTGTGAATGTATGTGCTATGTTTTTTAAATATAAAACAAGTTTGTATCTTGTTTATGCTAAGTATTTATTTTGGGATCATTCTCATTAAGCCAATTTTGGCTTTCATAATTCCCCACTTCCTTTTATCCTATATTGATAATGAACAAACATTTATATATTTTTGATGTTTTTTAAAAGAGAGTGAAATACAAAAATGAAATGAATGAAACTATATCTCGAGAGACTTTACTTGGTGTGCTTCCGGAACAGCGCACTCCAGCGTCTCTCCAGTGTCCACAATAGGCGTTTAGAGGCGGTCTATGCATGCACTGGAAAAGGTTCTCTTCAGGCCCGTAGCACCTAACTTCATCAAGAATCACCGGCCCTGTGCCCATTCCGAACCCACCAAGACGGACGGCTTCGAGGGCGTAGTTGAAGCCGAGAGAACGGCACGCGATGTAGGCAGCGTTCATGTCAAATAGGTTATCGCAGACGGTTCCCCAGATGCCGTCGTAAAGGACCTCGATTCGACCCTCGCTGTTTGATGGCCCATCGACAAGACGAATAGCTGCCGGATTCAATCAACGTTTGCATCAAACTTGCTTTAGTGATATTTATTACACGAAGAACTATTATCTTAATTAATCAACGTATGGGAGTTACATCTTTCAAACACATTACTTTTTTAATTTTTATTGAATACTTTTGTTGTAACTAGTATCGTGTATTCAAACAACTCAAGTTTTTTTGTTTTTATGTAGTTTATATAATGATAAAATATAATGAAATGAAATTCGTGAAGTGCTTTTTGAAGGCACTATACTAAGTTGTCAGTGGAATGGATTGGACTGGAGAGAAAATTAAAAATAAGAATTGAAAGAAATGTAAGTTTTCATTCTGATAATAATTAATTCTTATACAATGGGGTTAATGTTAGATGTACAACGTCGACTTACCTCGTGTATTGAGACACTGCACTCCCGCGTCCTCAGAATGCTTGCAATCGTGTCGAAGTGGACGATTACTGGGGCAGGAGTAGAGATCCGTCTCATTTCCCAAACACCTCACATTGTCAAGAACGATATCTCCAGAACCTTCCCCGTAGGTAGAGCAACCGACGGCAGTTCCGTTATCGCCCAAACCAAGCATCCGACAAACGACACTAGCATCGGTGTCGTCCCAAAAGTCGTCGCAGACGGTTCCCCATTTTCCATCGTAATAGACTTCGACTCGACCTTCGTATCTTGATGAGCCATTAACAACACGTACTGATCCTGAAGTAAAAAAATGTTATATGATAATATTTGGATCTTATTGACCCAGTGTAGGCCTATAGCCACATCGGTATCAATACTAACTGCTTTTCTTGCAGTCCCGCAATTACTATTTCGCCAGCATTGCCAATTATCTATGTACACCTAGGTATACTACTTAAATAGAGGGACATGTTTGGGCAAACACATTTTGTCCAACGATGTCAGCAACGAGCATGATCGAACCAACAACATCTCGTATGATAGTAGAGAGCTTTCACCATTATGTTCTTATTCATTAGCCCATTTCGTTTGGCTTATATCAGTTGATCTTTTTTATACGGAAAATAACCAACTATAAACCAAGGACAGGGTGCAAAGGCTTTATAGTGGTAGAGAAGTGATCTCGTGACCGGGAGGTCCTAGGTTAAAAAAACCAAGTTAATGTGTCTCGCCTCTTATTAAGGCCTTAATCCACATTAACAAGTCCGTCGCAGGGGACTTAAAGCCTTCGGTCGCCTGACTGCTACTTGACAAGCATATACGTGTTATCTTAGTAGTCAGGTAAAACAATCATCAAACATGTACATTCAAACTGTCCTCCAAAGTAAAATGAACGCTACTAATTACCTAATGGACTTGGGGCACAACGAACCCCTGCATCTTCTCCATGTTCGCAATCATGGACACCAAGACCAGCATTCTGGCACTGGACGATGCTGTCTTCATCCCCAGTGCAATTCACATTATCCAGAGCAATCGCCCATGGTCCTTGACCAAAGCCAGCATAAGAGATGGCTTCGAGTGCAGGACCGAGTCCGAGAGTTCGACAGACTACGTTTGCATCCGTCAGGTCCCATCCATCATCACAGACAGTCCCCCATTGTGATTGCCAGAGAACTTCCACCCTCCCCTCGTTACTCGACGAGCCACCAGCAAGACGGATTGATGCTGGAAAGAAACATGCATTCATCGACAATGAACATTTAGATGCATAATTATATCCCTTTCCTTGATTCCTTTTATATATGTTTTGTTACTATCGCCGTAGACACCCCATAATAGAAACACTTGGGGAAAAGTTTTGAGGAGGTAGTAGGCGTAAGTGGTGGTAGATATTTTTTAAATGTGAAATTACAATAATTCATGCAATATTCTTACTATATCTGGACAGAGAAGTTGTCTACGTTAGTAACTGTGTTTAACTTTTGTTTGCTCGCTTGCTAAATTGAACAAATTAAAAGTTCATTTATACTTTTTTCAAGAATAATTTCACCTTTTACTTTTGTCAGCCACAGTCCAATCCGGTCAAAGAGTTTAATGCCTACAATATACGTTCTATATAATGTTTTCAGGTTGATTATATTATCAACTGCTTGTAAAAACAAGTAGATGATTGTTTTACATCAAGTTGCAAAGACAACTCATCAGGATTCTTACCTTGCGGGCTTCTTATACAACGTACCCCAGCTTCTGCCGAGGGGTTACAGTAACCGACTCCAAAACCTTCGCTCCTGCACTGTATGATGCTAGTTACGCCTTCATATGGGCAAAAGACATCGTCTAGAACCATAGGTCCTGTACCCTGTTCATAGTGACCACCACCGTAGGGGTCCTCGGCGTAACCTAGTCCAATAGAGTGACAGACTATGTCGGAAGGTTTGTCGAAGACAGTCCAGCCACGGTCACAGACAGTCCCCCATTCGCCGTTGTAAAGGATCTCGACGCGACCTTCTTGGAGCGATGGACCACCAGCAAGACGAACAGGTGCTGTAGACAAAACAAAAAAACGAACCAACACAATTACGTTGAACTTAGAGCATGCTGATGATACCTCTCAAGAACAATGTATCCGATCAGAATATGATCCTGGCTACAGCCCACGAGAACGAGATCTGTTCCCTTATGTATTCCTTTGTTTTATTGGTCTCGTGGGCCGTCGGGCTTGTGGACCTTTAGGAACTGTCTTTTCTATGTTTTCTTATTAATTTCTTTGTTTTGTCGGTCTCTTTCTTTCATGTGGGATGTTGGTATCGTAGGCGGTGAGTCTACTTGAATGACTTTTGCAATCTGATTGCTCTGCGACTGTGAGCTCAATTATATCGTGTGCGGGTAAGCACTGAATCCAAAGACCGGGGTAATAATATATTTGTAAAGCGCTTAGAGACATTTGTATTAAGCGCTATATACAAATTTAATATTATTATTATTAATTAGGATCGTAAGTATGCGCTAAGCTTTGTAAGACTATGCGGAGATATCGCTCCACCTCAAAACAAATTATAATATTTCGCATTCAGGTTAACTGAATCTACCTTTGCTGCCCCCAAGCACCTTGCATCCAAGATATGTACTCTAAATCTTGTAGTTTGTGAAATCTTTTTTACAAAATTCATGCTGATGCAAAAATAAATAAATGCCTCGTAGTTAGAGTAATTGTTAACTAATTTATAATTAGATTCGTGATCATTATCATTGTTGTTTTGTCTCATTAAACATTATGTTTTGTCTTATCATTAAACATTATTATTATTATTATAAGAGTTGTTCTTATTATAATCATTATTAGGTGGTCTGTCGATGACAGATCACCTATTGATTTCGTTAGAATTTTCTTTCTTTATTTTTATTTTTATTATCAGGTGGGCTGTATAACGTACAGACCACCTTATAATTTCGTTAGAATTGCCTTTATTTATTTATTATCAGGTGGGCTGTTTCTAATACAGACCACCTTATATTTTTGTTAAAATTGCCTTTATTATTATTATTTATTTATCAGGTGGGCTGTATTTAATACAGACCACCTTATAATTTTGTTAAAATTGCCTTTATTATTTTTATTTATTTTTTTTTTTTATTTTGAACCACTTTTTTGTGAACAAGATAACTTTGAAATGGTTCAACCAAATATCTTGAAATTTGGCACACATATGTATAGGCATATGGACAAAACAAGGTAAGGTTTCCAACCTTGACCTTGACTGATGACGTCATCTAGGCGCCATTTTGTGAATTTTTCTGAAAATCAACTTATGATCATATCTTCAGGACCAAAAGTTATTTCTCATTCATATTTATCATGATCAAGGTCAATATCAGTCCGGTTAATTTCAGGTCAAAAAACGCGCGCATGCGCGTACGTCCGCGCGTCAGTACGCGCGCAAAAATTTCAAATGCCCAAATTCGTCTCAAATTTATTTTGCATACGTTTCAGATCATTTTAAGCATTTTATAAAAAATCGCGCGTACGAGCATGCGCGCGCGTTTTCGCGCGTTACACCATTACACAACATAGAATCGCCATTTTTTTTTCTTTCATGATGTTTCTCATATTTTCTCGAACAATTTGATACCATGTTTATCTCTTTATGACCATTAATAAGAAGATGAGCGTTCATTCAAGATAAATGTTCATGCGCGCGAGCTCTTGTAATACATAGCATATATGGGCAAAAACATGCCTATACAAATTCCATTTTAGCTCTTTGGGATGGAACTGGACCCCCAATATTTTTTCATATTTTGATAGAGAATGAGTCGGAAATATGATTTAATGTCTCATTTGGCTATTAAAAATATTTTAACATCATCATAATGGCCTTCGAACTAAAAATAGGAATTTGCATATTATGACGTCAGGTTATTTATGAAGAATTGATTGTATCTCTGTATAATTGATCGATTTTCTTCAAAATTTTGATATGTTGTAGCTAAGATAATTCTCTACAAGTTCAATAATAACCATTTTTTATTTTGATGACGTCATCAGAGTGAAAAATTTCGATTAAAGGCCTCATGTCAGAAATTTCACAATTTGCGTGTTATGACTATAGAAGGTGAATTTCGTTCACGTAATGAATTTACATGATATTGTTTATTAAAAATTTATAAGTAGTTTCTCGCTTATTTTTGATCTATTTTGTTTTCAAATTTTAATTGACCAGCCCACCTATACTTGTTCCAAACAAGTATTATATGTCTAGTTTTTCTTAATTCTCGCCACTTTTTTGTGAGCAAGATAACTTGAAATTGTCTAAATCAAATAACTTGAAATTTGGCACACATATGTATAGGCATATGCACAAAACACAGTAAGGTTTTCAACCTTGACCTTGACTGATGACGTCATCTAGGCGCTATTTTGTGAAATTTTCTGAAAATAAACTCATGATCATATCTTCATAACCAAAAGGTATTTCTCATTCATATTTATCATGATCAAGGTCAATATCCGTCCGGTCAATTTCAGATTAAAAAACGCGCTTGCGCGCGTACGTCCGCGCGTCAATGCGCGCGCAAAATTTCAAAATGCTCAAAATCGTCTCAAATTTATTTTGCATACGTTTCAGGTCATTTTAAGCATTTCATTAAAAAAAATCGCGCACACGAGCATGCGCGCGCGTTTTCGCGCGTAACACCATCACAAAACATAGAATCACCATTTTTTTTCTTTCATGATATTTCTCATATTTTTTCGAGGAATTTGATACCATGTTTATCTCTTTATGACCATTAATAACAAGATGAGCGTCAATTCAAGAAAAACGTCGGTGCGCGCGAGCTCTTATAATACATAGCATATATGGGCAAAAACATGCCTATACAAAATCCATTATAGCTCTTTGGAATGAACCGTGACCTTCAATTCTTTTTCATATTTAGATAGAGTATGAGTCGGAGATATGATTCCATGTCTCATTTGGCCATTAAGTGTATCGTGACATCATCATAATGGCCTTGGAACTCAAATACGATTTTGCATATTATGAAGTCAGCATATTTATGTAAAATTGAATGTATCTCTGTAAATATTGATCAATTTTCTTCAAAATTTCGATATGTTGTAGCTAAGACAATTCTCTACAAGAGCAGTAATAACCATTTTTCATTTTGGTGACGTCATCATAGTGAAAATTTTGATTAAAGGCCTCATGTCAAAAACTTCATAATTTGCGTGTTATGCCTAAGGAAGGTGAATTTCTTTCACATCATTAATCTCTATGACATTGTGTTCTAGCAGTATCTCGCTTATTTTTGCTCTATTTTGTGTCAAATTTTAGTTGACCAGCCCACCAATACTTGTTCCAAACAAGTATTATATGTCTAGTTATTTCTTTATTTTTCTTATTTCGACCCACTTTTTTGTGAGCAAGATAACTTGAAAATGGTTCAATCAAATACCTTGAAATTTGGCACACATATGTATAGGCATTAGAACAAAACACAGACATTTTTTCAACCTTGACCTTGACTGATGACGTCATCTAGGCGCCATTTTGTAAAATTTTCTGAAAATAAACTCTTGATCATATCTTCATAACCAAAAACCATTTCTCATTCATATTTATCATGATCAAGGTCAATATCCGTCCGGTCAATTTCGGGTCAAAAAATGCGCGCGAGCGCGTACGTCCGCGCGTCAATGCGCGCGCAAAATTTTAAAATGCTCAAAATCGTCTCAAATTTGTTTTGCATACGTTTTAGGTCATTTTAAGCATTTTTAAAAAAATCGCGCACACGAGCATGCGCGCGCGTTTTCGCGCGTAACACCATTACATAACAAAGAATCGCCATTTTTTTTTCTTTCATGATAATTCCCATATTTTTTCAAACAATTTGAGACCATGTTCATCTCTTTATGACCATTAATTTTAAGATGAGCGTCCATTCAAGATAAATGTCCGTGCGCGCGAGCTCTTATAATACATAGCATATATGGGCAAAAACATGCCTATACAAAATCCATTATAGCTCTTTGGAATGCACCGGGATCCTCAATTTGTTTTCATATTTAGATAGAGTATGATTCGGAGATATGATTTCATGTCTCATTTGGCCATTAAGTGTATCGTGACATCATCACAATGGCCTTGGAACTCAAAATACGAATTTGCATATTATGACGTCAGCATATTTATGTAAAATTGATTGTATCTCTGTAAATATTGATCAATTTTCTTTAAAATTTCGATATGTTGTAGCTAAGACAATTCTCTACAAGCGCAGTAATAACCATTTTTCATTTTGATGACGTCATCATAGTAAAAATTTTGATTAAAGGCCTCATGTCAAAAACTTCATAATTTGCGTGTTATGCCTATAGAAGGTGA
Organism: Strongylocentrotus droebachiensis; assembly: GCA_035222895.1. NCBI lineage: Eukaryota > Metazoa > Echinodermata > Echinoidea > Camarodonta > Strongylocentrotidae > Strongylocentrotus > Strongylocentrotus droebachiensis. The sequence continues at coordinate 103,542 of JAVYIG010002994.1, forward strand.
ATTTAGTTCACGTTATGAATCTACATGATATTGTTTTTTAAGAATTTGTAAGCATTATGTCGCTTATTTTTGCTCTATTTTGTCTCAAGTTTTAGTTGACCAGCCCACCTATACTTGTTCCAAACAAGTATTATATGTCTAGTTTATTTTTCTTATTTCGACCCACTTTTTTGTGAGCAAGATAACTTGAAAATGGTTCAATCAAATACCTTGAAATTTATCACACATATGTATAGGCATTAGAACAAAACACAGACATTTTTTCAACCTTGACCTGAACTGTTGACGTCATCTAGGCGCCATTTTGTGAAATTTTCTGAAAAAAAACTCTTGATCATATCTTCATAACCAAAAACCATTTCTCATTCATATTTATCATGATCAAGGTCAATATCCGTCCGGTCAATTTCAGATTAAAAAACGCGCTTGCGCGCGTACGTCCGCGCGTCAATGCGCGCGCAAAATTTCAAAATGCTCAAAATTGTCTCAAATTTATTTTGCATACGTTTCAGGTCATTTTAAGCATTTCATTAAAAAAATCGCGCACACGAGCATGCGCGCGCGTTTTCGCGCGTAACACCATCACAAAACATAGAATCACCATTTTTTTTCTTTCATGATATTTCTCATATTTTTTCGAGGAATTTGATACCATGTTTATCTCTTTATGACCATTAATAACAAGATGAGCGTCAATTCAAGAAAAACGTCGGTGCGCGCGAGCTCTTATAATACATAGCATATATGGGCAAAAACATGCCTATACAAAATCCATTATAGCTCTTTGGAATGAACCGTGACCTTCAATTCTTTTTCATATTTAGATAGAGTATGAGTCGGAGATATGATTCCATGTCTCATTTGGCCATTAAGTGTATCGTGACATCATCATAATGGCCTTGGAACTCAAATACGATTTTGCATATTATGAAGTCAGCATATTTATGTAAAATTGAATGTATCTCTGTAAATATTGATCAATTTTCTTCAAAATTTCGATATGTTGTAGCTAAGACAATTCTCTACAAGAGCAGTAATAACCATTTTTCATTTTGGTGACGTCATCATAGTGAAAATTTTGATTAAAGGCCTCATGTCAAAAACTTCATAATTTGCGTGTTATGCCTAAGGAAGGTGAATTTCTTTCACATCATTAATCTCTATGACATTGTGTTCTAGCAGTATCTCGCTTATTTTTGCTCTATTTTGTGTCAAATTTTAGTTGACCAGCCCACCAATACTTGTTCCAAACAAGTATTATATGTCTAGTTATTTCTTTATTTTTCTTATTTCGACCCACTTTTTTGTGAGCAAGATAACTTGAAAATGGTTCAATCAAATACCTTGAAATTTGGCACACATATGTATAGGCATTAGAACAAAACACAGACATTTTTTCAACCTTGACCTTGACTGATGACGTCATCTAGGCGCCATTTTGTAAAATTTTCTGAAAATAAACTCTTGATCATATCTTCATAACCAAAAACCATTTCTCATTCATATTTATCATGATCAAGGTCAATATCCGTCCGGTCAATTTCGGGTCAAAAAATGCGCGCGAGCGCGTACGTCCGCGCGTCAATGCGCGCGCAAAATTTTAAAATGCTCAAAATCGTCTCAAATTTGTTTTGCATACGTTTTAGGTCATTTTAAGCATTTTTAAAAAAATCGCGCACACGAGCATGCGCGCGCGTTTTCGCGCGTAACACCATTACATAACAAAGAATCGCCATTTTTTTTTCTTTCATGATAATTCCCATATTTTTTCAAACAATTTGAGACCATGTTCATCTCTTTATGACCATTAATTTTAAGATGAGCGTCCATTCAAGATAAATGTCCGTGCGCGCGAGCTCTTATAATACATAGCATATATGGGCAAAAACATGCCTATACAAAATCCATTATAGCTCTTTGGAATGCACCGGGATCCTCAATTTGTTTTCATATTTAGATAGAGTATGATTCGGAGATATGATTTCATGTCTCATTTGGCCATTAAGTGTATCGTGACATCATCACAATGGCCTTGGAACTCAAAATACGAATTTGCATATTATGACGTCAGCATATTTATGTAAAATTGATTGTATCTCTGTAAATATTGATCAATTTTCTTTAAAATTTCGATATGTTGTAGCTAAGACAATTCTCTACAAGCGCAGTAATAACCATTTTTCATTTTGATGACGTCATCATAGTAAAAATTTTGATTAAAGGCCTCATGTCAAAAACTTCATAATTTGCGTGTTATGCCTATAGAAGGTGAATTTAGTTCACGTTATGAATCTACATGATATTGTTTTTTAAGAATTTGTAAGCATTATGTCGCTTATTTTTGCTCTATTTTGTCTCAAGTTTTAGTTGACCAGCCCACCTATACTTGTTCCAAACAAGTATTATATGTCTAGTTTATTTTTCTTATTTCGACCCACTTTTTTGTGAGCAAGATAACTTGAAAATGGTTCAATCAAATACCTTGAAATTTATCACACATATGTATAGGCATTAGAACAAAACACAGACATTTTTTCAACCTTGACCTGAACTGTTGACGTCATCTAGGCGCCATTTTGTGAAATTTTCTGAAAAAAAACTCTTGATCATATCTTCATAACCAAAAACCATTTCTCATTCATATTTATCATGATCAAGGTCAATATCCGTCCGGTCAATTTCAGATTAAAAAACGCGCTTGCGCGCGTACGTCCGCGCGTCAATGCGCGCGCAAAATTTCAAAATGCTCAAAATTGTCTCAAATTTATTTTGCATACGTTTCAGGTCATTTTAAGCATTTCATTAAAAAAATCGCGCACACGAGCATGCGCGCGCGTTTTCGCGCGTAACACCATCACAAAACATAGAATCACCATTTTTTTTCTTTCATGATATTTCTCATATTTTTTCGAGGAATTTGATACCATGTTTATCTCTTTATGACCATTAATAACAAGATGAGCGTCAATTCAAGAAAAACGTCGGTGCGCGCGAGCTCTTATAATACATAGCATATATGGGCAAAAACATGCCTATACAAAATCCATTATAGCTCTTTGGAATGAACCGTGACCTTCAATTCTTTTTCATATTTAGATAGAGTATGAGTCGGAGATATGATTCCATGTCTCATTTGGCCATTAAGTGTATCGTGACATCATCATAATGGCCTTGGAACTCAAATACGATTTTGCATATTATGAAGTCAGCATATTTATGTAAAATTGAATGTATCTCTGTAAATATTGATCAATTTTCTTCAAAATTTCGATATGTTGTAGCTAAGACAATTCTCTACAAGAGCAGTAATAACCATTTTTCATTTTGGTGACGTCATCATAGTGAAAATTTTGATTAAAGGCCTCATGTCAAAAACTTCATAATTTGCGTGTTATGCCTAAGGAAGGTGAATTTCTTTCACATCATTAATCTCTATGACATTGTGTTCTAGCAGTATCTCGCTTATTTTTGCTCTATTTTGTGTCAAATTTTAGTTGACCAGCCCACCAATACTTGTTCCAAACAAGTATTATATGTCTAGTTATTTCTTTATTTTTCTTATTTCGACCCACTTTTTTGTGAGCAAGATAACTTGAAAATGGTTCAATCAAATACCTTGAAATTTGGCACACATATGTATAGGCATTAGAACAAAACACAGACATTTTTTCAACCTTGACCTTGACTGATGACGTCATCTAGGCGCCATTTTGTAAAATTTTCTGAAAATAAACTCTTGATCATATCTTCATAACCAAAAACCATTTCTCATTCATATTTATCATGATCAAGGTCAATATCCGTCCGGTCAATTTCGGGTCAAAAAATGCGCGCGAGCGCGTACGTCCGCGCGTCAATGCGCGCGCAAAATTTTAAAATGCTCAAAATCGTCTCAAATTTGTTTTGCATACGTTTTAGGTCATTTTAAGCATTTTTAAAAAAATCGCGCACACGAGCATGCGCGCGCGTTTTCGCGCGTAACACCATTACATAACAAAGAATCGCCATTTTTTTTTCTTTCATGATAATTCCCATATTTTTTCAAACAATTTGAGACCATGTTCATCTCTTTATGACCATTAATTTTAAGATGAGCGTCCATTCAAGATAAATGTCCGTGCGCGCGAGCTCTTATAATACATAGCATATATGGGCAAAAACATGCCTATACAAAATCCATTATAGCTCTTTGGAATGCACCGGGATCCTCAATTTGTTTTCATATTTAGATAGAGTATGATTCGGAGATATGATTTCATGTCTCATTTGGCCATTAAGTGTATCGTGACATCATCACAATGGCCTTGGAACTCAAAATACGAATTTGCATATTATGACGTCAGCATATTTATGTAAAATTGATTGTATCTCTGTAAATATTGATCAATTTTCTTTAAAATTTCGATATGTTGTAGCTAAGACAATTCTCTACAAGCGCAGTAATAACCATTTTTCATTTTGATGACGTCATCATAGTAAAAATTTTGATTAAAGGCCTCATGTCAAAAACTTCATAATTTGCGTGTTATGCCTATAGAAGGTGAATTTAGTTCACGTTATGAATCTACATGATATTGTTTTTTAAGAATTTGTAAGCATTATGTCGCTTATTTTTGCTCTATTTTGTCTCAAGTTTTAGTTGACCAGCCCACCTATACTTGTTCCAAACAAGTATTATATGTCTAGTTTATTTTTCTTATTTCGACCCACTTTTTTGTGAGCAAGATAACTTGAAAATGGTTCAATCAAATACCTTGAAATTTATCACACATATGTATAGGCATTAGAACAAAACACAGACATTTTTTCAACCTTGACCTGAACTGTTGACGTCATCTAGGCGCCATTTTGTGAAATTTTCTGAAAAAAAACTCTTGATCATATCTTCATAACCAAAAACCATTTCTCATTCATATTTATCATGATCAAGGTCAATATCCGTCCGGTCAATTTCAGATTAAAAAACGCGCTTGCGCGCGTACGTCCGCGCGTCAATGCGCGCGCAAAATTTCAAAATGCTCAAAATTGTCTCAAATTTATTTTGCATACGTTTCAGGTCATTTTAAGCATTTCATTAAAAAAATCGCGCACACGAGCATGCGCGCGCGTTTTCGCGCGTAACACCATCACAAAACATAGAATCACCATTTTTTTTCTTTCATGATATTTCTCATATTTTTTCGAGGAATTTGATACCATGTTTATCTCTTTATGACCATTAATAACAAGATGAGCGTCAATTCAAGAAAAACGTCGGTGCGCGCGAGCTCTTATAATACATAGCATATATGGGCAAAAACATGCCTATACAAAATCCATTATAGCTCTTTGGAATGAACCGTGACCTTCAATTCTTTTTCATATTTAGATAGAGTATGAGTCGGAGATATGATTCCATGTCTCATTTGGCCATTAAGTGTATCGTGACATCATCATAATGGCCTTGGAACTCAAATACGATTTTGCATATTATGAAGTCAGCATATTTATGTAAAATTGATTGTATCTCTGTAAATATTGATCGATTTTCTTCCAAATTTCGATATGATGTAGCTAAGACAATTCTCTACAAGCTTAGTTATCACTATTTTTCATTTTGATCACGTCTTCATAGTGAAAATTACGATTAAGGGCACATATCAGACATTTCTTAAGTTGCGTGTTATGCCTAAGGAAGGTGAATTTCTTTCACATCATTAATCTCTATGACATTGTGTTCTAGCAGTATCTCGCTTATTTTTGCTCTATTTTGTGTCAAATTTTAGTTGACCAGCCCACCTATACTTGTTCCAAACAAGTATTATATGTCTAGTTGTTCTTATTATCGTCACCATCGTTATCTTCTTCATTATTGTCATAATTTATTCCTTTCAATGTTTATCAGAATTTTACCTAAGATGCCTTCATAACAGCGGACACCAGCGTTTCGTCTGTATTGGCAGTTATTGACGCTAATCCGACCGCAACGTAGGATGCTAGACTGAAACCCTTGGCAGTCAAAGTTATAAGCATTCGTCAAGTTACTTTCACCGAAGGCGGAGTCAAAGTACATGTAGCGAGCTAGCCCGAGCCCGAGTGTTCGGCACACGATGTTGGCTGCGTTCCGATCCCAATTATCGGTACAGACAGATCCCCATTGGCCGTTGAGATGCATCTCGACTCTGCCTTCGAGCTTTGACGAACCACCGACCAGACGGAGTGTTGCTGGTGGTATTAATTTGAATGATACACATATAATGATATTAATAACATTTATATCAATTACATATCCATCTCAGGGGATGATCAAAACGCATACAAAGTACTCTTATTAGGACTACGTTGGCTTGAGCCCCCGCCCCCCCCCCCCCACTCAGAGGTCGGAATGACCGCATGCGTGTTGCCCAAATGTCCGGTATAGGGGTACTTTTCGTGCGACAAAGTCCGGCCCGAGAATTGTAAAAAAAAGGGGTGTATTTGATTTTTCACCCGGAGATTTCTTTAAAAAGGGGGTGTTTTTCTTTTTTTCTCTCATATCTTTGGACTCCTGAGAAATTATTCCGAATTTAGGGGGGTACATTGAGCATTTTTCCTGATTTAGGGGGGTCTCCAATGCAGGAAAAGCCCGCGAAAAGCCCGCGAAAGGGGGGTTCGGAAATGTTGGCAGTCCTCAGATAGGGGGTGCTTTCAAAAAGAGGGTACGAGCATATGCGTACCCTAAATAACACTGAGTGGGGGGGGGGGGCGGGCTTGAGCCCAGCTGCCCTAAAGCGCTAAAAATAATACAAGGAGTACGCTCGAGCCAGGTACCCACCTAACACATGGGTGGAGAGTGGCAAATATAAAAATATAAAACAATGTCGTGCCAAAGATAATCTCACTTTCACATTCGTACGAGTCCCATTGGTGTTCACAAAAAGAACAAAAACAAGAATACACTTTTGATTTGTAGATAACACAATAGATGAATCCCATATCAAGCTGAAGTTCACACATTATAAACAAAAGAAAGATCAAATTAATTTGGACTAACTTTATTGCCTCCACGCAATTACATTCATACAACAATGCTATGAATGTACAGTAATAATTATCTTCAATTTTGGTGAATCAATGCCATAATATCTGCGTATATAGGCCTACATCATGAAACGGTTCAGAATACAATCGTGTATCGCAGCTGATATTCCAGAGCCCCCTTTTAAACTTAGAGTTATGAGTAAATTAACTACTTTCTGCTTTCTAGGAGAATGACATATTACGTTCTTTGAGCTGATTTCTAAAGGCAATACAAAAGAGAGTATTGAAATTCATTATTATTATTATTATTATTACTGTTGCTATTATAATTATAAAATGATTATTATTGGTATTATTGTTATCATCATGATTAGTGTGTCTTACATCCTGGGTCGCATTGTACCCCTGCGTCATAGCGGTGTTCGCAGTATTGGACTGGTGGACCGGGTGGACCAACGTGTGGGCAGTCTAGGAGATCCGTTTCGTCCCCTTCACATTGAGTTTTAGTCATCCAGATCTCTCCCGTGCCTTCCCCAAAGGTCGCTCTCACAACAGCAACACCGAATGCAGCAAAACCCAGACTCTGACACACCACCTTAGCATCGTAGTTATCCCAATAGCTATCACAGACGGTACCCCATGTTCCGTTGTAAAGCACTTCGACTCGACCTTCGGTAGGATTGGAACCATTGACCAGACGGATATTAGCTGATGATATGAAATAAGATAGTGATGGTTCGTGAAGGAGCGTAGACCAATGTGGTGATGTTTTCCAAATGAATGGCATTGCAAAAAAAAATATTTTCAATTCACTGTACCAGAATACTAGGGTGGAGAAGCAAAAGGGAGGTACCATAAAAGAGAGGAAGGACAAAGATATCCGAGCATGACAGCTGGCAGTGTGTGATAAGGTTCTCAAAGATAGCTTTTGAAGATTCATCCCGAATTAACAAAATAAAATTAAAATTAAAACAATAAAAACAACAACGACAAAACAATGAATCTATGTCTTTTGATAATGTTATTCAAGCATATCTAAATATATTCGATTAGCATCTACAGATACGCTGTTTTGGGTCGAGGCAAAAGGGAAGACGAATATTTTGTATATAAGTAGGTATAGCACACCAAAAATAATTATAACAAAAACATGTTATTTGATGGTTGCAAATGATCAAGCATTATGAAAGCTTCAAAAAACAAAAAACAGAATTGAAATCGGTCAATGCGTTGTGATTTTATACCATTTTTTTGATATCGCAAAATTACCGAAAAACCTGCCAGAAATGGTCAAATTGTCAAAAATGGCATAATTCGACAAAGTTGACAACTTAATGCATCACTTTCTTGGACACAAATATAAATTAAATTATCAGACACTAAAATATCATCTTTGTGGTAAAAAATACAAAAAAGAAAATTCATATATCTATTACCGTTTTGAAAACAGAAGCCAACAAAATAAGTCATTTTTGCCATTTTTGCGAATCTGCAGATATAAAACAGTTGTGAAAATAACTAAGTCCACCTAATTAATATGCGCATATGTAATCAAATCAAAACCGAACATGATACATCAGTGAAACCTATGTATATCAGACAGGTATGGAAATATATTTCATTAATTTTTTTGTAATAAAATAAAATCATGAATATTCATCAAATATGCAAATTAGGTCATTTCAGCTAATTATATATTCGCGCACTCATTATGCAAATTAGGAAAGTCAAACTGTTCATTTTTGGGGCATTTTTTAAATCATATATTCATAGATCATATTTACACCAAATATTGACCTTAAATTCCTAATATTTTTGCAATGCCAATACAATATGGCGATGGAAATTACTTGGATCACCGTCACAGCTATTTCCTCATATGTATCACAAATAATTTAGAAAAATCGATCATATGATAAGAATTTGTAGACTTTCAGCTACATCACAGTATATCTTTTTTTTTTCAAAGATGTCAGATTTGAGGATTTATGACGATTTTCCGAGATACCATTCAATCTTTGGGCATGATGGTAACCCTCTTGGCCATAACATTCCACAGGGACTGAATTTTAGAGTAAAAGAAACTTTAGTGATCCCAGTACAGTTGTGGCTACCTTGAGTGTAAATAACAAATTAATTCAATGAGTGAAACACATGAGGATATTGCATTTTTGTAGGGGAGTTTTATACATTGAGTTGCATTTTTTTCACCACGCAGAATAGCAGCGCGAGTCAATGGGCGATCAGCGGGCCATGTCACACATGGCTGAAAAGACAATATTCTAATTCAATAATTAACATATTTCCCACATGCCTATAACAATGAAACTACACAGATTTGTAGTTAAAGGTATGCTTGAAATATATGTGAAATAAAAAATCTTAAATATTGTTTAGTTTTTTTTTAAATACATTTACACAAATTGCTATTTCTACCAACTGACTGCTGTTGTGTGTGTGTGTGTTCGCGGGGCAGACTGTTTGCACAGGCAGTGTGATCACCCTAATATAAGGCATTCTCTAAGTTTTAGCGGAAACAGTGATAAATCACTATTTCAAAGGGCCGGGTAGTGACCCTTTTATCAAAATGGTACCTTTAATGACCGTGATAGTTTGCCTTTTTTTCCCTTCCTTTTTTCTTCAAACCGAAAAAGGAAATTCGATATTAGTACATTACCTGATGGGAATTGTGCACATCGGACTCCTGCGTCTTGGCCATGTCCGCAGTTGCTGATCCCAAGTCCGGCATTGCCGCACTGGAAAATGTCCTCTTCATTTCCAGAGCAGTTGACGTCATCCAAAACAATAGTCCCAGTGCCTTCACCGAATCCTGCACCCGATACAGCTTCGAGTGCCGGACCAAATCCAAGAGATCGACAGACTACCTGGGCATCCTGCATGTCCCAGCCGTTATCACACACGGTTCCCCATTCTCCGTTGTACAACACCTCGACTCGACCTACTCTGCTCGTAGAGCCACCAACGAGGCGAATATTGCTTTCTGGATGAGGAAATCATTGCATTATTAAATTATTTAGCACAAATAGAATATGTTTTGAACATTGTCAGAAATCTACTCCACAAACCCGAAGACCAGTGGCAGTGCAAATGTTGAGGAACAACCATCTACATCTAAGATAACTGTCACTGAGGACATGAATGCTGAGACTGAAAACATGCCACTATTAACTAATAGTCAGCTGGATAGGGTTTTCGATCAAATACCCGATCCATTTCCATTTAATCCACAAGGGCAGCCCACCACAACGGTCACTACTGGGAGCACCGCTACCAGAGCCTCCTACACCATGAACGTCATTAAAAATCGACGGTCAGAATATCCCTTTCATGGCTGTAAAACTAGGAAAAGCCATCCATGTAAATACGATCGTGTTTTTGCTCTGACTTTGAGACTTTATATTGAATTGTTTGAAACTGTTACTTGGAAGTTCTGACTTGTAAAAACTTGTTTTTGTGAAATTCACTCGACTTTGATGAATTTAGATTTTTTTCTTTTCTTCTGGAAAATAAGGAGAAGGAATTTAAATCTGGTAAGTCATTCACCTTTTTTTTTTAAAGAGAAGGTTGAGATCTGGGGAGAGGTGGAAAAATAATTTGTGAGTGTTGTCATTGTTATTATGCAAGTGTGGAAGGCCATCAGAAAAAAAAATGTTCCTGAAAAGTATGGGTCTCCAAACGCTTTCATATTCGAAATATGAAATTCACTTGACTTGAATGAATTTTGTTTTTTTTGTTTTTAAACTTAGGAAAAGGGATTTTAATCTGGTAAGTTATTCACCTTTGTATTCAATTTAGGCCTGGACCTATGCTGCTGATTGCTCATAGTAAATGTTTCTTTGTAAATAATAGTGAGATGCTCATGTCTCATCAGGGATATAAAACAAATGTACAATGGTTTTCTTGGGTCTAGCAAATTATGAGCATTCAGAGGCATAAATATAGTAACTTTCCCTCGAGGCAAATTTATATCAAATGTAATATACCCTCGGCAAGCCTCGGGTATAGTAAATTTTGATATAAATTCGCCCTCGGAAAAGTTACTATTTATGCCTCTTCACTCATATTTTTTTGCTAGACCCTCGAAAGCTATTTTATATTTGTATATCATTAAAACCTAATGATAGCGCTGATGGATTTAATTTATCCCACGTTTGCCATTTTAGTTGTGAAAAATTTGAAATCTTGTCGCAAATATGCCATGGATGGACCTTGTTTATTATTCCCGTACTTTGATCTTAGCTTGCCATCATATTTAGGTAAGAAATGCAAGCTAATACATCTTACCCCGAATACAATGTTGTTCATTCTCTCTTGTTTAAATTCTAGAATTGGCTAAACTGATAATTTAAATATGTATCTGTTATCAAACATCATCGACAAGAACATCATAGTGTTTTTGTTTTGTTTAATAAATGCAACAAATGATATCAAGTATGAGATGAGAAGAGGCGCAAACCTTAAACTCATGGTGGATTCGCTCTGTGATAAAACCAAATCCTTTAGTTTGATGGTCACTTTTAGAAGTGATTGTGTATCCCTCCGTGAACTCTTCATGCACTTGCTCGAAAAGAGAAAAAAACATTGTATGTTGAATAATAACTTATTTAATATTTTCTAGCTTACCTTGTGCATTCGTTAATGTTGAGAGCAAACAGGCTACTAAACAAGTCAGCAACATCATCTTGATTACGAGAAACCACGACAAATGATAGAGACTAGCCAATCAAGTATGTTCATTAACTGAAACACTGTGCTCAATCTTCGACTAGCACTTCTCGGCGGTCGGTCCTTACTGCTCTCGCTTTCCTTACCGTTCTAATCTCTTTCGGCAATGGTTCGGAAAGACTAGTTAATCATCCTGCGATACAGGGGCGGGGTCAGGATACTTTTTTGATGGGGGAGGGAGTGTGGAGCGTACAGGCAAAATAAAAATCGGTGAATAGCAGGGGGGAGAATTGTCACATTTTCTGGAGGGCATAGGCGTACAAGCACGACGACCCTCCCGAATATCAAAGTTCAAATTTTATAATATTGCAAGCGAGCGAAGAGAGTGAGTAGAATAACAGTTTTGACACCATATTTTTAACGACGATGATAATTTCGCCATAATAAAGGATATTAGGTGGCGTTTGACTGCGTCTTATGCCTATGCACTTAATGGTCAATGTTAGGATGGGGGGGGGGGCTCTCGATTACAAGTCGGTAAAGTAGCCTCATTTACATGTGTACGAAGGTGTTTACATTCAGTTAGGGGGAGGGATGTGCCTCATAATACCCCCTTTTACCCCCAGAATACCCAACAGTAATGATACACTTGTTTGCTATCCACTTGAATCCTTCGAGGAAGCTGATGTGGGAGAAAGTGGTGATCTAGTTTCATCGTTGCAACGCGGATAGTAATACTGAAAAACACGATTGCACCAACCTCTAAGGGTGCATGTACTCTCACTGAAAAAGAGGAATAATCTTGATCCATATGAAACATAATAACTCAATGAAAAGACTTTGCCGAAAATACAAAATCCCGTTGATATTCTAGCGATTATCTGCATAATCTTTACAGACGTGTAACGTAATGTTTATAACAATCAAAACTCATTATTATTGCAAACCATCGATTTCTAAATGAATTTCTGTCCCTGTTCGTACAAGCGATGAGAGATTTGTTTCTATGTTCTTACAGTAGGTATAGAATCCCTATATAATTTGAATGATTTGACAACCCTCCCCCCCCCCCCTCTGTCTCTCTCTCTCTCTCTCTCATATTTCCTTGTTATTAATTCCTCCCTATCTCGTTACTTCCCTGCCTTTTTAAATGTTTGTGGCATACATTTATATCATTTAAAGACATTTCGTATAAGTAAATAAATTTGATCTGTTTACCCCATCCTTCCCTCTCCCTCTCTTTCTTACCCCCTTCTTCTCTCCTTCTCTCTTCGTCTCTCCTGTTTTCCAAATTGAAGCCAAAATTTCCGTCTTAGTGCTACCCACATAAAAGAGCCTACGCCTTGTGACCTTGTTTGGAAAGAACAGAACCAGCAAATAATCACAGAATACGATCTTAAGAAACTGAAGAGCGCCGTTATATATATCCAGTAAAAACCCGCCTCCATGCAGTTCATATCAAGTGTCCCTTTGACCCTGACATAAGGATTGAAGTGGAGTAAGGTGTTTAGGCTCAGAAGTATCCGCCCATTGGTATTAATTGAAGTAGTGATTCATCATGGTAAGATCACATGACTTAAAGATAAACTTGAGTTCTGGTAAAAAAAAAGAAAATGAATTCTCACAGAATCTAACGAAACTTACACTGAATGTTCAAGATTACAAATAAATGTCATGTGCCAAACAATTTTGGAAGAAAATGTATATTGGCTGAGTAATGAGCATAGAAAGATAAGGAAATCAGGGTAGTACTAGCCCCGACACAATGTGTGTTGTCCCATATACATCTTTCTGTGTAAGTGATTGTTACTTTACCAAGACTCTGCCAAATTTATGATGATTTTGATGACTCCAGAACCTTGCATTACACACCATTACTTACATGCTATATGATCAACTTTTCTGATCCATTCCACACCTTTTCTTTCACAATGCAATCGCATTACCAGAACTCAAGTTACTGGTATGGGCTCACCAACCCGTGGTGCTCGTTGCCGTAAATTAAATAATATCAAGTTTGGCATATTGCACTGATCATACTCCGAGCATTTGCGACATGATCGCAAAAATTGTTGAGAACTCAACTCAATGACAATTTGCATACCCTAGTTACACTGCCAAAAGAAATCCTTATGTTAAGATGATGTAATACGTCTTTGTGATGTATTAACATTTCAATAGAGTACATAATAAGGACTTGCTGAAAAACAGCCTTGCCCTTGAAGGCAGGGTTTTTAACACCGTATTAAAATTTGAAATATACAGTTAAAACACATAACAAACAAAACAAAGAGCTAATGAAATTGCCAAAGGTTGAATTTTGAAAAGTCGTTAGGATAGTGCTTCGTATAAATACAATTTTCCTTTTTTTTATCAGAACCATGTCAGATTCTTTTTATAAGTTTTCAAAGTATATCATTTGTTTTCAATGTATTAAACAAGTACTTGTTATGCTATTCACTATTGAGATACTAGGCTGAGGTTGGGATAGGCTGCACATTTGTTCAGCCCCCTCCCCTCCCTCTGAATTGTGAAATCAAAGGGAACCAAAACCTCCGTACTAAGTGAACTTGTTTGTAAGGTTTCAAAGATTTGTATAAAATCAGTGAAAAATTGAACAAAATCGACTAAGGAATAACTTGTGATTAGAGTGCGATATTTAATTTGGTGCATCATTTATGGACAACTGTCCAGTCCTGTACTTCAAATTTCATGTTTTCCCTTTTTTCCCTAGTGATTGAGATAACCTACTCCCTTAAGAAAAAACAAGATATAGTATGCAGCATTATATTCTACTTTATATTTTATGAATTTTAATCATGAACACGAATTAATACGAAGAAAATGAAAGAATTGTAAGATTCCATGTTCAGAAGGCATGGAGTATCGTCCATAGGCCTAAATGATGTCATCAAATTAAATATCGCCTTCTAGCGACAAGTTATATATATAAAATAAACTTCAATTTTCTCATTCCTTGACTGATTTTGTTCAAATTTTCACCGTTTTCTTTCAACTCTTTTAATTTCCACTTTAATAAAGAATATCAAATAGTTTAATCAATGATATTAATACTCACGAAGTCAGATATACGGGTACATTGGTAATGCAAATAATCTATTCTGTTTAATGCATTAGAGAAAAATTGCTGTGCTGTTCTGATTATGACAACAGAGTATTATCATCACATCGAGGCTTAAAATAGTATTGTATAACAACGCGCTTGCAAATCGCCCCCATCCTTACCACCCAAAAACTTCACCCTCTCTCACCCCACACGCACTAATAAATAATCTCTCCTCTCTTCCTTCTCTGTCATATTGCTCCGATTGTCTCATTTTCGCTCGCGTGAACATTGCCAGCACAAACCACTGACCTCTACCTCCTGAACGGATCATCGCACATTCCCATTCACTATACGTACTAAAAGGCTGTATTGTCTGACCGTTCATGAATATTCATGTTTTTGCTAAACTCGGCAAAATGTTTGCTTTTACTAAATGGAAAAATTACGGTGGGGGGTTGGATGAAATGGACAAAATGAAATAGGCAGAAGTGATCTATGATAATTCATGCGTTTTATGTTTCGTGTGCTCGACCTATAATCTTCAAATCGCTTGGTAAACTGAGTCCAAAGTTAGACTTGTTTCACATGTGTATTATAGGCAATGGCGAGCTTGCAACCTATTTTGAAAAATTACGGTGGGTGAACTTTCAAAAGTCAATGAGACATGAGGGCTCAAATGAAAGAGCTAGTAATAACGTACGTCGGGGTGGATGTGCTTTTCGTTTGAACAAAAAATGAATTTTTAACGATTTAAACAAAAAACGTCCATAGGCTAACATGTTAGGCTGCTGACGCTGACCATGCTCTGACGATAGGGGGCGTCGTGAAATGAGACTAAACGGAGCCATAATTATGTGATCCTCTATTTCCCTCCTCGCTTTCTCTTTCTGCCTTTCTGCCCTCGTTCCCTTTCTTTTTCTCACTCTTCTCTTTCTCTTACTCTCTCCTCTCTCTCAATTACTTTTTCCTATCTTTAATTGCAAATGTTTGATGTAGGCCCCCTTTATTAAAGGTATTACAAAGTTTTGGTATGGGGGCATGAATTTGGTTCAAATTAACATATTGGAAGCATATGCGTTCCTACAATATTCAGTGTTCGTTGTCGCGGTTGTAATCGAGTCTAAAGTTATGAAATTATAAATAACAAACTCTTTATGCTGTATAGCTCCCTCTCAAGGTCAAGATATTAATTTAGCTATGAAACAATGTTTCTTGACTAAAATCGACCGATTAGCTATTCCCGTTTGGAAATTATATATCACAACTACATATTCTGAGATTTTCATGGTCGCAGCTACCATTGTACGGCCATAGGCGCTATTTGAAATTGATCAAAAATTTACCGGGAGCACCGGTAAATTTTTATATTCAATTTTTTTCGAAAACAGAATTATTTTAGAGGCTAATTTTTTTAGTGCTTATTATACATCCAAAGGGGCATCGAAATATATCAAAATTATAAAGATTCACTATCCATCCAATTTTCAAAATTTCCCAAAACTTTGTATTACCTTTAAAGGAAACATTTCAGTCACATAACCAATTAAGTAATTTGTGACACGCGTTAATGATAATAATATGTCTGTTTAGGTGTGCCAATGATCATTATTAATTCAGTTTTACTATCAATTAGCATGAGCCTATTTTGCAACATCCATCCACGTATAGTCAACACATGTTTCTAGAATTGAGACACATCGCTCTTGAGCATGTTCATCAGGTCTGAGGTCTGAATAAGACATAAAGCTGTGTGTCATCTGCATAGCAGTCTCATGATATATCGGGAAAATTCGTGTGAACAATTGAAACGAGATTGGCAGTGTACAGAGTAAATAATAAAGGACCCAGCCGAGAAACTAGTGAGCACTAATTTTTTATTTTTTTTGTCCCTCGAAAATTTTAAAAAAATCGCACCCCCCCCCCTTGAGCGCCAGGGGGGGGGGGGGGGGGGCCATCTCCCAAAAAAAGGAAAAATTAACGTGTTTTTACACGTTTTTTTTCCCAGGGGGGATCCGCCACTGCCTGCGGCAACTACTCCCTGGGAGAGTATCCAGGGACATCTCAATTCCATTAGAAAATCGTATTTTGAATATTCAGAAAACTAGTTTGGGTAACATTGTGGGGCAATTGACTGGGAATAGTTTGTTCGGGAATTTATAACGTCCTTTTATTTTGTTGTCTGCGGGTCATATTCTGGGGGTATAGTTGTCCTTGCAATATCAGATGCATCAGTATCATGCTATAACACAAAAATGATAATAAGCCAACATATATAAGAATGAGACAGTAATAATCACTTAGTGACATAAAATTGACAAACTTTATTCCCAAATACACCATAAATATTTTTCTACATGGATTCATCTATGATATCATAAGTTTCGAAGTGTAAAACATGACGAAGATGTTTGGATGTATTACAAGTCCAAAGATGGAACCTGTTAAAAGGGAATTTAAGGATCATGACAATATCTTTGTTTACATCTGCGAAAAAATATTTAACATAGAGACTATGACAACTGCAAGTCACTTATCAATTACGTACACCTGAGTCCTTTTAAATTGTAATGAATTGTCATAATTCATCATTTTAAAGGTAATACAAATTGGCTGGATAATGATTCTTTACAATTTTGATTTATTTGGATGCCCCTGTGGATGTATTGTAAGCACTAGAAGATTTAGCCCCTAATACACTTCTGCTTTCGAGAAAAATTGAATATAAAAATCTACTTTAAATTTTTGACAAATTTCTAATTGCGCCTACGGCCATACAATGGTAGCTGCGACCATGAAAATTTCAGAATATGTAGTTGTGATACATAATTTCAAAACGGGAATAGCTAATCGGTCGATTTTAGTCAAGAAACAGTGTTTCATAGCTTAATTTATATCTTGACCTTGAGAGGGAGCTATAAAACATAAAGAGTTTATTATTAACAATTTCATATTTTTAGACTCCCTTTCAACAGCGACAACGATCACTAAATATTGTAGGATAGCATATGCTTCCAATATGTTCATTTGAACTAAATTCATGACCCCATACCAAATCTTTGTATAGGATTTCCCGGCCAAATTCGCGTGTTTGTCATTCGAATTCATTTACTTTGCATTTAAGTTAGCGCAGATCGGCTTTGCCATGCCAATTATCATTCAATTTTCCCGTTTTTGTATTTAATTTAGGATTTTGGTCGAAGGGTTTCATAGATCTGTCATTCAATTTAGAAACTGCTCAACTAGCATTCAAATTAATATTCACTTGTCGAAGCGTAATTTTTATCATTCAAATTATTAACACCTGTCATTTGTATTCGTAATATTTTGATTCAAGTTAGGAATGTTAGGGGGAAGAATTGCAACAAACTTTTACAGTTTTTAAATAATGCAGTTAAAATGCATGATTTGCCATTGGGGTCTAAGCTGTTATTCCATTTATTTATGTTCAGGACAATGCAGATGGGTGTAGTCAGACATAAGGTAAAGAAGGGGCGAAATCAAGGGATATGGCATTTCTGCACGGACATGTTCATATACCCGGGAAAGGTGGGGGTACCTTCAATCGCCCCTTTTTACTACAGACTCGGAATTTTACAAAAGTAATTCACATCGTCTCTTATACCCAGCACACCCCTCTGTTTTTTCTTAAAGCGTTTCATAGTTTACTTGCCCGCCAGCAGATCGATGGCTAAACAATGAATCACGTTCAAATTGTTGACTCTAGTCCCTACCCCAGTCAAAATATTGTACCCTTCTTCCATAATGAAATTATGATGAAATTATGATAAATTTATGATGAAACATAAGACAAACAACTTCCATACATGAACATTTACTATTATACTGAGACCATCAGGTCCGTAGATGCAAGTCGTTTTTTTTCTTCTTAACAATCAAACCTAAATGCTGATGAATATCAAATAAATCTAATAAGTATAAGTGTATAAATGCAAGAAAATGAAATATGATGAAATACACAGGAAAAAAATCTTGAAAGAAAAAGAATGAGCTATAAAAAGTGTGTAATAAACGAGAAATGTATATTGACCATCAATTTGAGTGCACAAAGTGCTAATTTGAATGATACAAATGAATTCGAATGCTGGAAGTACACCGTCGCGTTGTCAGAAAATCGTGTTGCGCCAAATCGAATGACCAAATAGCGAAAGAAGCACATTGTTCATTAATTTGAATGAAACATACGTAGATTCTAACGGAAGTTCCATAGATTTGAAAACTAGAAAAGGGAATAGAAACCCGAGATATACCTGACTGCACTAAAACCGTCGAATTTGAACGCAAGACAAATTAATTTGAATGACAAACTCGCAAATTTGGCCGGGAAATCCTATATTACCTTTAATATTTTTCCAGCTGTAATACTTATTGATCAACGATAAATGTTCGATTATAATTGTTGATATGACTTGAACTACGTTAATGGTAATATGGTATTACAATTTTGAAATTTAAACATGAATAAACAAAGTGGTAAAAGACAATACAAAACGAAGGAAAACAGATTCTTAAGAATTGACATTTGAAAATAAGTTCATATTTGTGCGTTTGTCAAAGAGGTAACGAAATATAATACCATATTTACAATGCCATATTTATTTCTAATAATACAATGAGGTTAGTCGAGGTCATTCAATTTTATTCGTTTTTAAATACAGTTTTAAACATTTTAACAAACGAGAAAAAAAAGCCAGTCTTCTATTGCTCTGTGGTCATAGAGCAAAGCACAGTATTGGGTGATCACTTTTCTGCGTCTCTGTGTAGCCCTATCGCAGCGTCGTAAGTCATTCCGTGAACTCACAGGTGTTGGCCCATAACACGTAACCATATGGAGAAATTAATGGCGTATTAACATGACACGTAAAATGTTTCCAATTTATTTTGCAAGCAGCGCGGTCAAATTTAATCCGAAATTTAATCTTGAAAACTAACTGTTAGGAATACAGAATTATCTTCTCCTCTCTCATTAATTGAGTGCCCTTCCGAAGGATCGGAATTCCTAAAAAATAATGTGATTCTATTGCATTGAGGAATTACAAACCTTCAGAATAAGGACAATCTTTCGAAAATATGAATCTTTCGAAATTTAGAACCTTCATTTTCTGAATAAAGAACCCTATTTCAAGTTCAGATTAAGGAACCTACGGGATGATGAACCTGCGGAGTAACCAACTTTTCGTAATATAAGCCTTCGGAGAAACGAGGTATCCCTTTCACCATATCCAATATAACCCAACAAGTGATGAAAGTGGAGAAGGAGAATCTTTCACATGAAAAGTACTACCAAGATTGATAAATAATTTAGTAGAGCTGTTTTGGTTTAAGAAAATGTTTTAAGAAAACTACCTCAGCGACAGCGTACTCCGGCATCCTGGAAATGTAGGCACCTGTTGTTGAGCGGTCCAGTGCTGGGACAGGCCATAAGATCCGATTCATCACCAGTACATCGGAGATTGGAAAGTATAACATCTCCAGAACCCTCACCAAAGTGAGCATACCTGATTTGATTGGATTAAATTTCAAATTTAAATGACAAAATCACGGTTACTGACGTACATGCATAGGCCTACATAATTGTTTAGGCCATTGCTTTATATTATGGAATATGGCAAGAATGACTTCTCCTAGACCATCGCCACAGTGACCATACCTGATTTGATTTGATTAAATATCAAATCAGTGTGCTATAAGTAAATCTAGAATGTACACACGTTTAGCAAGGACAACCCCTCCAGAACCCTCGGGAAAGTGATCATACCTGATTTTATACGTTTGGAGTTGATTTATTTTCCGTTACATTATAAACATATTCACGATACATGTCTATTCCTCAGATAACACTGAACGTTAAACAATACAATTGGATAGTTGCTAAATATCCACAGATCTTATAAAACATGGATAGGTCTCACTTAGAATAGTCACTCAGAAAGTGATGGAGGGCTTCAGGATTAACTTTTGTTACCTGTTTGAAGAGAACGCTTGGTGCATGCCCCAGATAAGTAGTTACGTATTCTTTTGTATTATGTTTGGTAAGTAAATACCATACCGTACCATAGAGTACCATACCATAACATACCATAAGACACTTTTTCCTGCAACAATTTTTCCGCGGTATTTTCAACAATATTATTGACTCAACACTATACCTAACCCTAACCTGAAACCAACTCGCAACGAAATAAAGCTAGAAACACGTTACGTCCCAAATCCGTACGGAAAGCAACGATCAAAATTGAATACCGAGCTCCAGCCTAGCAAGGACTATTCTTTTTATTTTGTTTCATATTCTTCATGATACTTATCAATATTTTGACGGATGCGCTAGCTTGGTCAGGGGTATTACTATTAAGTTACCTCTTTCTATTCCCAAGCAACAAATCTAGCACGTCCAGTATTTTCAATATTTGTTTTATCCCTCTTTTGTATATGAATATATCATTCTATCTTGGTTCATGTTGCCATATAAAATAATACCCAAAAAATAATTGACACCACACCATACCACACCCAGTGGCGGATCCAGGGGGGGGGGCCCGGGGGGCCCGGCCCCCCCCCCCCCCCCCCCTTGAGAAAAAAATCATGTAAAATCACGTGATTTTAACCTTTTTGGGGGGTTGGGCCCCCCCCCCTGGCGCTCAAAGGGGGGGGGGGGGGTGCAAATTGAATTTTTTTTGAGGACCAAAACAAACAAAAATGTGCTCACTACCCCCCCCCCCCCCCCCCCCCCCCCCCCCACTGAGCGACTTTTCGGCCTGCGCGATTTTCAAATTTTCGGGAGCAAAAAAAAAAAAAAAAAGTTGGGCCCCCTCCCCTAAGAAATCCTGGATCCGCGCCTGACCACACCATACCATACCGTACTATACCATACCTGAGAGCTATTCCGTTGGTACCAAGACCCAGGCTACGGCACACCACAGTTGCATCGTCATTGTCCCAGTCATCATGACAGACTGTCCCCCATTGTCCTTTGTGAGATATCTCGACTCGTCCTGCGGTATTAGATGAGCCACCAACCAGACGGATGGGTGCTGTAAACAATAAACATTCACGGTTATCACAAATACATATATTCCTTAGAATAAAAGTGAACTAACTGAAATATCACGCAAGGAAGAAAAAAAAAACTCGTGACTAAATTATATTTTCACAGTGAACTGAAGTTAGGGTAAAGACAATTAATAGTGCGACCTGAAATTTCATGCAGAGGTTCTACGCGTATTCATTGTTTGTTTTAACTAACTTAATTCAGGTAATGAATTTTGGTTGACCCCATTAAATTCATTAAATGAAACGACATATATAAAATGTTTTCAAATAGAACTATATCTCGAGAGACTTTACTAGATGTGGTTTGGGAACACCACACTCCAGCGTCTTCGTATTGTCCACATTTGGCGAGCAAAGGACCATCACCCATGCACTGGGAAAGGTTCTCTTTATTTAACAAAATATAGTTAACTTTTGTAACATCACTTTAATTTAATAGGTAGCCAAATTTCCCTTCATCAAAATGGAACGTATAGTTTATATTGTATTTAAATTCTAACAGTAACTCAATATCAAGACCTTACTTGGTGTGTTTCCGGAACAACGCACTCCAGCGTCCATATGGTGTCCACAGTAGGTATCCAGAGGAGGTCTATGCATGCACTGGAAAAGGTTCTCTTCAGGCCCGTAGCACCGGAGACCATCAAGAATCACCGGCCCTGTGCCCTCCCCGAACCCAGCATTTCTGACGGCTTCGAGAGCGTAGTTGAAGCCGAGAGAACGGCACGCGACGTAGGCAGCGTTCATGTCATATCGGATATGGCAGACGGTTCCCCAGGTGCCGTTGTAAAGGACCTCGATTCGTCCCTCGCTGTTTGATGGCCCATCGACAAGACGAATAGCTGCCGGAATCAATTAAAGTTTGCATAAAACTTGAATTAGTGATACTTATTACACGAGGAACTATTAACCTAATTATTCTACGTTTGGGAGCTAAATCTTTCAAGCACAT
This sequence comes from Strongylocentrotus droebachiensis, assembly GCA_035222895.1. Classification (NCBI taxonomy): domain Eukaryota; kingdom Metazoa; phylum Echinodermata; class Echinoidea; order Camarodonta; family Strongylocentrotidae; genus Strongylocentrotus; species Strongylocentrotus droebachiensis. The sequence goes on from JAVYIG010002994.1 coordinate 126,314, forward strand.
CAGGTTTTTTTAAATTTTTTTTAATAGATTTCTTTTGTTGTAACTATCATGTATTTATACAACTCAAGTTTTGTTGTTTTTTATGAAGTTTTTATAATGATAAAATGAATTGAAATAAAATTTCAAGTCGTGAAGTGCTTTTTAAAGGCGCTATACTAAGTTGTCGGTGAAATGGATTGGACTGCAGAGGAAATTAAAAATTAAGAATTGAAGAGTTTTCATTCTAAAAATAATAAATTCTTATTTAATAATAATTGAAACTTTGATTCTTTTTCTACCCCAAATTTTAGACTTTATTTCGTCAATAGGGTCAACGTTAAGTATGTGATTTGGTTTTAAGATATGTTTGGTTTGAAGTTCAGAATTCGGTTAGTGTAGGAAAATTGACCGATGAGCGATCGACACTTGAGTGTTGTGTCGTACAACGTCGACTTACCTCGTGTGTTGAGACACTGCACTCCCGCGTCCTCCGAATGCTTGCAATCGTGTCGGAGTGGACGATTACTGGGGCAGGAGTAGAGCTCCGTCTCGTTTCCCAAACACTTCACATTGTCAAGAACGATATCTCCAGAACCTTCCCCGTAGGTAGAGAAACCGACGGCAGTTCCGTTATCGCCCAAACCAAGCATCCGACAAACGACACTAGCATCGGTGTCGTCCCAAAAGTCGTCGCAGACGGTTCCCCATTTTCCGTCGTAAAAAACTTCGACTCGACCTTCGTATCTTGATGAGCCATTGACAACACGTACTGATCCTGAAGGTAAATAAATGTTTTATGAAAACTTGATGACAATAATTGGGTCTTATTTACCCGATGTAGGCATATAGCCATATCGGTAAGCTGCTTTTCCTGCGGCCCTGCATTTATTATTACGCAAGTAGTATAATGTGTACACCTGGGTATGTTACTATAAAGGGACATGGGCAAAAGCATCTTGTCCAAAGATGTATGCATATTGTCCAGGTTCGAACGATTTCAAGCATAATGCTACATTTACACTATGTTCCCGGCGGCCACGGCATAGTGCGCCGGGGGATTTTGGCCATTTTTATCTCTGTACTCAAATTTTGTTAGGTCTTGCGAAGTTTTCTCACGGTCTATCACGGTATCCGTGACGGGCAGTGGGAGTGAAAGTGGATGTTGTCCCGGAGGCTCCAAGGCACTCTACTACTGATGCCAGTACATTCCATGCCGGCCCGTCACGTTCTGTTGGGGTTCCTCACGTTTCTGACGTTCTGATCAAGGTCTGACACGTTTTTTACGTTCAGTCAAGGGTTTCTACGGATGAAACGTGGACGCCGGGCAGCTTTGAAGCACGTTTGTGCCCACGGTATAAAAAAGGCCTCCCAAGTAAGAGCAACCATTTTCTCCTGAGACCAGCGCGTCGTGTCAGACCGTTATGGAACGCAACGCGCCTTAGCGCGCCGGGCAGCGTTATTTTTTTCTGCGGCACAGATTGGGGCTAGGTGCGCGTTGAGCCTATGGGAAAGTTTAGGATAAGGGTTAGGTCTAGGGTTAGGGTTAGGGTTAAATCAAGACCTCTTAAAAAAAAAACCCAATCTGTGCCGCAGAAAAAAATGACGCCGCCGGGCACATAAGCCGTCTCACTACGGACCGCCTCCAAGTTTTGTTAAGGCCTATTACGTACTGTCACGTTTTGTTGCGTTCAACCCGTTTTTACTAATGCTACGTTTACATTATGTTCCCGGCGGCCACGGCAGCCCCGTTTGCCCGAAACGTAGTGCGCCGTGGAATTTTGCCAATATTTTTCTCTGTGTTCACACCGACGCCGAATGTCGCGCTTTAAATCGGCGACCAATTCGGCGTTATAATGCTAAGTTCACACCGACGCCGAATTGATGGCGAATTAAATCGGCGAGCAAAGCGGCGGCAAAGCGTAAAGCTTAATTTAAGCGTAAAGACCGTAATAGAGCGTGAGAAAGCTTTGAACAATTCGGGACATTCGGCAAGAGCGCCAAAAAAAATTAAACTGTTTAAAAATTTGAGGCGATCTGTCACGAATTGCGTAAAGCGGGGAGAGCGTATTAAAGCTTATCAAAGCGTCACAAAGCTTATCAAAGTTTTGCTCAAAGCGTAGGAAAGCTTAACAGAGTTTACATTTTTGGCGCTCTTGCCGAATGTCCCGAATTGCTCAAAGCTTTCTCACGCTCTATAACGGTCTTTACGCTTTAATTAAGCTTTGTTACGCTTTGCCGCCGCTTTGCTCGCCGATTTAATTCGCCATCAATTCGGCGTCGGTGTGAACTTAGCATAAGGTCTTGTCAAGTTTTCTCACGGTCTTTCACGGTATCCGTGACGGGCCTTGCGGGAAAAGGGGCTGCTGAGTCCCGGAGGCTCCAAGGCGCACTACGGTTCGGCCCCGGTCTACCACCGATGCCAGTACATTCCCTCCCGGCCCGTCACGTTCTGATGGGGTCCCTCACGTTTCTCACGTTCTGATCAAGGTCTGACACGTTTTTCACGTTCTGTCAAGGCTTTCTACGGATGAAACGTGGTGGCCGGGCAGCTTTGGAGCACGGTTGTGCCCACGGTATAAAAAGAAGGGCTCCCAAGCAATAAAGTACAGCGTAGGATGCTGCTGGAGGAAGTCAATGATGAGCTCCTTCTCATCCTCCGTAAAGGTGGTGACGACCATGGGGGCTGCCCTCCTCCTAACTGGTGCGTCTTCCTCAGCCTCCCCAGCCTCCCAGCCTCAGGTTCCAGTTCAGGGACCGGGTCAGCAGCAGCAGCATGCTCCTCTCCATTTGGCAGGTGTGAACGGCGAGGATTTTCAGGCTGTTCCTGCTCCTCTACTACTGGTGGTGGTGGTGGTGGTGCAGGACGAAGGGCCTTCGAACGTCTTGGCTTCTTCGGTGGCATAGCTTGGCCTTCTTTCTTCGTATTGTAGATGCAGTCATGTGTCGTCGATTGCTTAGACTCGAATGAAGCTCCTGCCGCGCCTGTCTTTTATATACTGCCTCCCGACCGTGTGCGCCGTGTCAGAACGCAACGCGCCGCGCCTGTAAACCGTCAGACGCCGGGATGCGCCGTGATTAAACGCGACAAAACGGTTAACATACACCCTGGCCTGCCGTGAGAACCGGGAAAAACCTTGGCAAAACGTGGCAAAAAGGGACAAAATGCGCAGCAACCGTGGAGCAACCGTGACAAAACGTACACTAAACGCGGCAGAACGTAACGAAACTTGAAAAGACCGTAAGATGCCGGGGAATGTGCGGGCTTCCCGTCCCACTACGGACCACCTCCAAGTTTTGTTACGGCCTATTAAGGACTGTCACGTTGTATTACGTTCACCCCATTTTACTACGGCCTACTAGGTTTCTCATCCGCACCGTGACTGCCGTGGCAAATTTGTTGACAGTTTAAAAATCTGACGCGGTATCCACGGCAATCACGGCCTGTCACGTTTGCCCATACGGTCCCCCGCGTTGTGTCACGTCAATCCCGTTTCGTCCACGGTGGCCTGAAACGGGGTTGCCGTGGCCGCCGGGAACATAGTGTAAACGTAGCATCAGGCCTACTAGGATTCTCATCCGCACCGTGACTGCCGTGGCACGTTTGCTTGTTTCACTTTTTATATCATCTTATGTTAAGGTCTTCTTGTCCACCTATTATTATTGTTACGTCCTTCACCATTGCAACCACTTGAATCAAATATTAGTTTTATTTAGGGGAACCTATAATCTACAAGCTAAGCTGTTTAATAGGTTCCTCACATTTCACCCTGTATACCCTACCATTTAATACAATTAATTTCGACGTCTTTACAAAGACTTGATTATATAATTTCAAACTTAGAGTATATTTCATATTGTGTTATAAATTTGTCATTTGTGTGAATTCTGTTTTGTGAATTGTGAAACAGATAGACTTAAAACTTAAAACTTGAAACCCACAACCTCTCGTATAATACGATAGAGCCTTCACCAATATACCACAATGCTCTTAATCATTAGTCTATTCCGATTGGCTTATATCAGTTCATCTTTTATTTTTGGTTCTATTTCTCTTTTGGTAGCCATAATCATAAATTCATACTTCGATTTGAGCTGGTCAGTTTGTAGATCTTTCTTTAAATCACATCAAAGTCTCATTTTTTTTTTCTCCATATTATATTTTTTTCCACTTGGCCCTTTTGTAAAACAAGTAAAAGAAATGTACATTTTTTATAAACGGAAAAGAAAAATCAAGCAACTAACCAAGGAGAAGGTGCAAAGACAAAGTAGTGATCTCGTGACCGGGAGGTCCCAGGTTCAAAACCAAGTCCATGTACTCGTGCCTCTTGTTAAGGCTTTAATCCGCATTAAAAGTCCCTCGGAGAGGACTTAAAGCCTTCAATACTCTGGTTGCTTACTTACAAGCATACACATGTTATCTTAGTAGTCAGGTAAAACTATCAATAATAATAATAATATTCAGTTTTATATAGCGCTCAATACATCGATCCAACGATGTGCCTAAGCGCTTTACAGATATATTATTACCCCGGTCATCGAATTCAGGCTCACCCGCACACAATGTGTGCACATTTTCCACTCCCTGGGGAGCATTCCAGCCAGTCGCCATCTTACAAGCGCACACTTGCTAGTCCAACCACATGAACGTTCGCATCCTACCGGGTACCCATTTAACACCTGGGTGGAGAGTAGCAAGTGCAGGTAAATATCTTGCCAAAGGATATTAGTGCCGTGTCGGGATTCAAACCCTCGACCTTTGCATCTCCAGTCAAGCGCCTTAAACCACTCGACCACGACCACGACAATCATCAAACATGTACATTCAACCCCCCCCCCCAAGAAAAATGGACACTACTGATTACCTAATGGGCTTGGGCCACAACGAACCCCTGCATCTTCTCCATGTCCGCAATCATGAACACCAAACCAGCATTAGGGCACTGGGAGACGCTGTCTTCATCCCCAGTGCAGTTCACATTATCCAGAACAATCGCCCATGTTCCTTGACCAAAGCCAGCATAGGAGACGGCTTCGAGTGCAGGACCGAGTCCGAGAGTGCGACAGACTACGTTTGCATCCGTCAGGTCCCATCCATCATCGCAGACAGTCCCCCATTGTCCTTGCCAGAGAACTTCCACCCTCCCCTCGTTACTAGATGAGCCACCGGCAAGACGGATTGATGCTGGAAATAAATATGCATACATGGACAAAAAATATTTAGCTGCATAATTATATCCCTTTCCTTAATACCCCTTCATTTAATTTTATCTATGTAACACTTGGGGAAAAGTTTTGAGTGGCAAAGTTGGCACTATTGAGGAGACAATAGGAGTAAGAGGTGGTAGATTTAAAAGAAAATGTGAAATAGCAATAATTCAGGCAATGGTCTTATCATATCGGGATAGAGAAGTTGTCTATAATATTAGCTACTTGTAAAGAATATCTATGACAAAGTATAATTTTTTTTATCAATTTTGTTTGCTCGGTTGCAAAGTTTAATCATTTGAAAGTTCATATATATTTGCTAGAGACATTATCATCTTGGCGATATTTTCCCCTTGCGCCTATACATTTGATTCATAGAATGTGAATCCAATTTCAATAAATAAATCTCAATCTGAATTTGAATTGAATCAAATTGCGGTGTGTCTATACAAAAAATAATAATGCCATGCTCGTAAACTTTAGTTTAATCATGTAGCTTTGAGCCTCACTACAAACGAAACTGACCGAGAACATAACTATTAAATCTTGTTAAGGTTTGATAAACGGTCAAGGTTCTTTTGCCATCCAAAGTGTCACAATCTTTCAAATTTATAATTGAGCTTATTTTCAAGAGTAATTTAACCTTTTACTTTTGTCAGCTACAGTCGACTCGGGCGAAAAGTTTCATGCATACGATATACATTCTATATGATAGTGTTTAGGTTGATTATATTATCAACTTGTAAAAAATAAGTAAATGATCCTTTAAATCAAGTTACAAAGACAACTCATCAGGATGCTTACCTTGTGGGCTTCTTATACAACGCACCCCAGCTTCTGACGAGGGCTGACAGTAACCGACACCAAATCCTCTGCTCCTGCACTGTATGATGCTAGTTACGGTTGGAATTAGGCAAAAGACATCATCTAGAACCATACGTCCTGTACCTTGTTCATAACGACCACCTAGGAAGGGTTCCTCGGCGTAACCTAGTCCAATAGAGTGACAGACTATGTCGGAAGGTTGGTTGAAGACAGTCCAGCCACGGTCACAGACAGTTCCCCATTCGCCGTTGTAAAGGATCTCGACGCGACCTTCTTGTGGCGATGGACCACCAGCAAGACGAACAGGTGCTGTAGACAAAAAAAAAGGGAACAAACACAATTACGTTAAACTTAAAGCATACTGATTAAACCTCTCAAGAACATTGTGCGATCAGAATGCGATCCGGGCTACAGCTAGCCTTTTGACAAGGCCTCGTGACTCTGGCTATTGTCCACCCCAATCAGCGGCTGAGATGAACCTAGAGACCCAGAGTGAACGCGCGATCGAGTGGCGGTAGCCGCGAGGCCTTTTGCAATCTAGCTTTTACTGCTCTGCATGAATTATTCATAACATTGGATTTATTGACCAATCAGAACGGCCCTCTCCCAGTTGGCTTCGTTCGTGATTCGTTCATTATCAAAACATGTAAGAAAAGGTAAGAAAAGACGTAAATAAGTTTTGCTTATGAGATGAACATATAAATGATAGATACAAAAAAACACATTCAACATATAGCACCGTTAAGTCTCATTTGACAACGCCCCCTATCGTCAGAGTCAGCAGCGTAACATGTTAGCCTACGGAATTTTACCCCCAAAAATAGTTCAAAATTCATTTTTTGTTTAAACGAAAAGCACATCCACCCCGACGTACGTTATCACTAGCTCTTTCATTGGAACCCTCATGTCCCATTGACTTTTGAAAGTTCACCCACCGTAATTTGATCAAAATAGGTTGCAAGCTCGCCATTGCCTACGTAACACCTGTGAAACAAGTCGAACTTTGGACTCAGTTTGCCAAGCGATTGCAAGGTTTTAGGTCAAGCACACGAAGGATAAGAAGCATGAATTATAATAGATCAGTTCTGATCGGTATATTATGTCCATTTCATCCAACCCCCCACCGTAATTTTTCCATTGAAGTTAAGCAAACATTTTGCCGAGGTAAGCAAAAACATGAATATTCATGATCGCCATGGACTATTCGATTATTTACAGAGGGGTGCAATTGTGAACCCCCTCGTGCACCACATCAAACTCCCCTACTTTAAGTCAAGTATTTCATTGTATTATGTAGTTTGGTAGGTTTATTTTAATTACTGTTTAATTATCAAATATCAATGATAGTTTAAAGATATGGAAAATGTTCTTGTATTTTATATTTAGCAAAGCAATCTCACATACAAATTCACTACCAAGTGTCGTCTAATCCACTGATTGTCTTCTGCTATAAACGTCCAGTGAGCGAAAATGAGACAACCGGAGCAATATGATCTATTTTACATGCAAAATTACAATAAAATAAGAAGCATTTGATGACTTATGCTAACAATCATAAGTGAGATAATTCGACTTTCCCTATTAATAAAATGAACCAGTCCCACTCGTTTTCGTTCCATGTAGAGGTCAGTGGTTTTAGTCCGTACGTCATTCTTAGTTCATAGTAGGTCCGTGTTCGTACTACGTAGAGTTTACTCTGTGTGTGTGTGTGTGTGATGGATACTATATGCTAACGTCATGCGAGGATACGTTCGCTGATTGGACGCTACCATTTCGGTAGAGAATTCCAGTCGGAAACAAAGGTTAAAGGGGCACGTTCCCGCCAGTGTAGTTATCGCTGCTCTAGTCATCGCCATCTTGGTTCCGAAGATCGACTTCTAATTTGCATACAGCTGTCAATCAAAGTACGCGCGGTCTGGCCTGCCTTCGCCAAGCCAGCTGATCGCTGTCGATCGTGACGTTACGGAAGTGGGTGGAAACAGCAGCCGAATCTTAGAGCCGAACTGCGATTGGTATTACTTCGGCACACGTATGCGATAATCGGCATTGTGCGGGCATTCGGAACATGCCACCTGCGTAAGAGCCGTATTCTGTTGGTGTCAATAGGCAGCTAGCACCGTCCGCCAGCGGGTACGTATTTTGAACGCCCTCTGGAATACGGGGAACATGCCCCTTTAACATAAGAAATCCAATCTAGATTACTAAAGGCTACTTGGCTGCGCTATACTTGCTCTGGCGTTCACTCGGGTTTTCGCGATTAGTCTCTTTTTAGTCGCTCGGCGTCTATCAGACATGTGGCCTTGTTTAAAGGCTTGGCTACAGCCCGTGAGAACGAGATCTGTTCCCTTTTGTTTTCCTTTGTTTTATCGGTCTCGTGGGCCGTCGGGCTTGTGGACCTTTAGGAACTTTCTTTTCTATGTTTTTTTAATATGTATTTCTTTGTTTTGTCGGTCTCTTTCTTTCAATCTGATTGCTCTGCGACTGTGAGCTCAATCAGATCGCCAATTAGGATCGTAAGTATGCGCTAAGCTTTGTAGGACCATGAAGAGACCTCAAAACAAATAATAATATTTCGCATTCAGGTTAACTGAATCTACCTTTGCTGCCCCCAAGCACCTTGCGTCCAGAATATGTACTTATACTCTTGTAGTTTGTGAAATCTTTTTACAAAATTCATGCTGATGCAAAATAACTAATTTAACTAATTTTACAATTGGATTTATGATCAGTATCATTGTTGTTTTGTCTCTTGTTATCATTAAACATTATTATGATTGTTATATCATCATTATTATTGTCATGAGTGTTGTTCTTGTTATAATCATTATTGTTCTTATTATCGTCACCATCATTATCTTCAACATTATTGTCATCATTTATTCCTTTCAATGTTTATCGGAATTTTACCTAAGATGCCTTCATAACAGCGGACACCAGCGTTTCGTCTGTAACGGCAGTTATTGACTCCAATCGGACCGCAACGTAGGATGCTAGAGTGAAATTCTTGGCAGTCAAAGTTATAAGCATTCGTCAAGTTACTTTCACCGAAGACGGGGTCAACGAAGACGTCGCGAGCTAAGCCGAGCCCGAGTGTTCGGCACACGATGATGGCTGCAATATGATCCCATTCATCGGTGCAGACAGATCCCCATTGTCCGTTGAGATGCATCTCGACTCTGCCTTCGAGCTTTGACGAACCACCGACCAGACGGAGTGTTGCTGGAGGTATTAATTTGAATGATAACAATATAATGATATAAATAACATTTATATAAAGCACATATCCATCCCAGGGATGCTCAAGATGACTACACAGTACTCTTATTAGGCCTATGCTGGCTTGAGCCCAGCTGCCCTAAAGCGCTAACTTAACCTAAAGCACAAACTGTCTTGCCAAAGATAATCTCATTTTCATATTTTACTGTTTAAGTTCTCACAAGTCCCATAGGTGTTCACAAAAACAAAACAAGAATACACTTTTGATTTGTAAATAACACAATAGATGAATCCCATATCAAGCTGAAGTTCACACATTATAAACAAAAAAGGGATCAAATTAATTTGGACTAAATTTATTGCCTCCACGCAATTACATTCATACAACTATGCTATGAATGTACAGTAATAATTATTTTCAATTTTGGTGAATCAATGCCATAATATCTGCGTATATAGGCCTACATCATGAAACGGTTCAGAATACAATTGTGTATCGCAGCTGATATTCCAGAGCCCCCTTTGAAACTTAGAGTTATGCGTAAATCATACACTTTCTGCTTTCTAGGAGAATGACATATATATTACGTTCTTTGAGCTGATTTCTAAAGGCAATACAGAAGAGAGTATTGAAATTCATTATTATTATTATTATTATTATTACTATTGTTGCTATTATAATTATAATTATGATTATTATTGGTATTATTGTTATCATCATGATTAGTGTGTCTTACATCCTGGGTCGCATTGTACCCCTGCGTCATGGCGATGATGGCTCCAGTCGTGTGGACCAAAGTGTGGGCAGTCTAGGAGATCCGTTTCATTCCCTTTACATTGAGTTTGAGTCATCCAGATCTCTCCCGTGCCTTCCCCAAAGGTCGCTCTCACAACAGCAACCCCGAATGCAGCAAAACCCAGACTCTGACACACCACGTTAGCATCGTAGTTATCCCAAGAGTTATCGCTGACGGTACCCCATGTTCCGTTGTAAAGCACTTCGACTCGACCTTCGGTAACTAGGATTGGAACCATTGACCAGGCGGATATTTGCTGATGATATGAAATAAGATAGTGATGGTTCGTGAAGGAGCGTAAACCAATGTGGTGATGTTTTCCAAATGAATGGCATTGCAAACAAACAAAAAACATTTTGCAAGGCACTGTACCAGAATACTAGGGTGGAGAAGCAAAAGGGAGGTACCATAAAAGAGAGGAAGGACAAAGATATCCGAGCTTCACAACTGGCAGTGTGTGATAAGGTTCTCAAAGATAGCTTTTGAAGATTAATCCCGAGTTAACACAAAATAAAACACAAATAAAAATAAAAACAACAACAAAACGATGAATCTATGCCTTTTAATAATTTTATCCAAGCATATCTGAATATATTCGATTAGCATCTACCAATACGCTTTTTTGGGAGGCAAAAGGGTAGACAAATGTTTTGTATATAAGGAATTTTCTAAGTTTAAGCGAAAAAAGGTGATAAATCACCATTTCAAAGTGACCCTTTTATCAAAATGGTAGATTAATGTTATTGACATTCTAGATCCAACTATATCCAGCTATTTTAATTATTCATGAAAACCAGTCGGGTTACATAAAAGGTCGTCTGGCGGCTTGCAATGTTAGACTTACTAAAGATATTATCGAATACATTACAAGGAGCGGTAAAAACGGTGCTCTTATGATGGTAGATTTTTCTAAAGCCTTTGATGTATTAATTGATGTAACTTTTATCAAAAAATGTCTGAGTAAATTTAATTTTGGGATTGTTTTCCAGAAGTGGGTGACAATTTTATACACAAATATTGCAAGTTCTGTAATTGTAAATGGTTGGTTATCTGAAACTTTTAGTGTTCTGAGAGGAATACGCCAAGGGTGTCCCCTCTCGGTCTTATTGTTTGTAATGGCCGCAGAATTAATGGCAAATAAAGTGAGAGAAAATAAGGAAATCAAAGGTCTAGATATTGATGATAAAGGTATTGATCTGAAACTGCTGCAATATGCAGATAACACCTTATTTTATGATATAAATTCTTTTGAAAATATTTTAATCGAATTAGAGGTTTTTGGCGATGTTGCAGGACCGAAGTTAAATATAGAAAAGACTGTCTTGATTTGGATTGGAACAGCCTGTCAACGATGGTCGTTATCTTGTTTTGGCTTACATTGAACAGATGAGCCAGTAAAATACTTAGGACATCATATCGCACCTGATCTGCAGTGTGCTTTAAAGATAGATTGGCAAAATAAATTAGAAAAAATGCAAAAACTGCTAGATAACTGGAGAAAAAGAAACCTGACTTTGTTTGGAAGACTGACTATTATTAAATCACTTGCAATTAGCCAAGTTATACATTTAATGATTGTTGATACAATACCATCTACTTTTTTGATAAAACTTAATCGCTTGATATTTAAATTTCTTTGGAAAAGTAAAATTGAAAAGGTAAAACGATGTATTGTTACTGAGGATTATTGTGAAGGAGGAATAAGAATGATCGATGTTAAAAGGCAAATGTTTAGCTTTAGGCTGAAGTGGCTTGGGATGTTTTTAGATAATACAAAAGGAAATTGGAAAGATATGTGTAAACATTGGTTTGACTGTTTAGGAGGGCTGCATCTACTGCTGAATTGCGATTATACTGATTATACTTTAAATCTCTTAAAACTTAGAAATGTCCCACATTTTTACATAGAAATATTACATGCATGGTACCTCATAAAAAAATACACATCAGCTGAATGTCAGACACAGAAACATGTCGACGAAAATATTTTATGGTATAATCAAGATATTGTTTTTGAAAAGAAAATGTTATTTTATGACGACTGGTATAAAAGTGGTATTATATACTTAAATGATATCTTTAAAAATGGTACTTTTGTTTCAGTAAACGAATTATTTATCCGCCTTAAAACTAGAAGAAGTAAACAATTTTTGATTTTTGACTATACAAAGCTACAAAAATCGATTCCCAAAATTTGGATAAATGATAAGCATAGGGTACCTTTGGGTTTCAAAGACCATAATTTCTTTATCCCCCACATTGTATTTGGAAAATCAGTTAAGCCTGTTAGTCTTTTGAGTAGTAAACAGTGGTAATTTTGAACAAATTAAAATAAATAAATAAATGTTCTTTGTATTGGGAAGATGTCTTGCAGAAGGACGTAAAATGGTCCTCTGTTTTTAATAGGAATTTGATTGGGATTAAAGAATTTCGTATACGTGAATTTAATTTCAAGCTTTTATATAATATGCTACCAGTTCGTAAAAATCTGTTCAAGTGGGTTCTCTCATACGATGACCTTTGTTTAAAATGCAAAAAGACTGAAGATGTGCTTCATGCTTTCATTTCATGTAAGGCAAATGAAACCTTCTTTGAATATTTAAAGGACTTAGTTTTACGTGCTTTCAATCTTAAAATAGAGATAGATATTGTTTTATTACTCAAAATGAATTCGCAAACCGAAATCGATTTGATAATGACGATTGCTTTTTGGTCTATTTATAAAATGATTATTTTTCGTAGTAAGTATGGGTATGATAATAGAGATTTGAATTTGATTTATTTATTTAAGAGAGAAATGACTAACAGAATAGAAATAAACGAACATTTGAAAGTACAAAATATGAAATTTCCTGCGAATTTGATTAGTTATATTTAAATAAATAATTTGTGTATTATTGATGTTCCATTGATTTGCTAAATTGTAAGCAAAATTATGTTATTGTTTGAATATTGAATAAACACCTCTAAGAGGCAAAGAGAGAAAAAAAAATCCAGCTATTTTGAAAATGTGGTTACTCCTCAGCCCTTTTCAATAATGCTCTTGTACTTTAGGTTTAAAGAGTGTATCGTCGAAAGTGTAATTAACACAATAACAGAGACTAAATATTGCAAAAAAAAATCATGTTCGGATTACAGTATACACCATCGCAATATTCGCATATTTGATAAGGTTCATTGAAGAGGCTATTTTTCGAAGATGTTTACGATCGTGTTAGTTTGCCTTTTTTCCATTCTTTTTTTGTTTTGTTAATCGAAAAAGGAAATTTGATATTAGTACATTACCTGATGGGAATTGTGCACATCGGACTCCTGCGTCGTGTCCATGTCCGCAGTTGCTGATTCCAAGTCCGGCATTGCCGCACTGGAAAATGCCCTCTTCATTTCCAGAGCAGTTGACGTCATCCAAAACAATAGTCCCTGTGCCTTCACCGAATCCTGCACCCGATACAGCTTCGAGTGCCGGACCGAATCCAAGAGATCGACAGACTACGTGGGCATCCTGCATGTCCCAGCCATTATCACAGACGGTTCCCCATTCTCCGTTGTACAACACCTCGACTCGACCTACTCTGCTCGTAGAGCCACCAACAAGGCGAATATTGCTTTCTGGGTGAGGAAATCATTGCATTATTAAATTAATTAGCACAAATAGAATATGTTTTGAACATTGTCAGAAATCTACTCCACAAAACCAAAGACCAGTGGCAGTGCAAATGTTGAGGAACAACCATCTACATCTAAGACAACTGTCACTGAGGGCATGAATGCTGAGACTGAAAACATGCCACCATTAACTTATAGTCAGCTAGAGAGGGTTTTCGATCAAATACCCGATGCATTTCCATTCAATCCACAAGGACAGCCCACCACAACGGTCACTACTGGGAGCACCACAACCAGAGCCTCCTACACGATAAACGTCATTAAAAATCGACGGTCAGAATATCACTTTCATGGCTGTAAAACTAGGAAAAGCCATCCATGTTAATACGTTCGTGTTTTTGCTTTGACTTTGAGACTTTATATTGAATTGTTTGAAGCTGTTACTTGAAAGGAGAAGGAATTTTAATCTGGTTAGTCATTTACCTTTTAATTTAATTTATACATAGATCTATGCTGCTGAATGCTCACAGTAAATGTTTCTTTGTAAATAATAGTGAGATGCTAATGTCTCATCAGGGATATGAAACAGATATACAATGGTTTTCTTGGGTCTAGCAAAATATGAGCATTTAGAGGCATAAATATAGTAACTTTCCCTCGAGGCAAATTTATATCAAATTTAATATACCCAAGTTACTATTTATGCCTCTTCACTAGCTCATATTATTTTGCTAGACCCTCGAAAGGTATTGTATATTTGTATATCATTAAAACCTACAGATAGCGCGGATGGATTTAATTTATCCCACGTTTGCCATTTTAGTTGTGACAAATTAGAAATCTGTCGCAAATATGCCGTGGATGGACCTTGTTTATTATTCCCGTACTTTGATCTTAGCTTGCCATCATATTTAGGTAGGAAATGCGAGCTAATACATCTTACCCCGAATACAATGTTGTTCGTTCTCTCTTGTTTAAATCTAGAATTGGATAAACTGATAATTTATATATGTATCTATTATCAAACATCATCGACAAGAACATCAAAGTGTTTTTGTTTTGTATAATAAATGCAACAAATGATATCAAGTATCAGATGGGAAGTGGCGCAAACCTTAAACTCATGGTGGATTCGCTCTGTGATAAAACCAAATCCTTTTGATTGATAGTCACTTTTAGAAGCGAATGTATATCCTTCCATGAACCTTTCATGCACTTGCTCGAAAAGAAAAGAATAACATCGTATGTTGAATAATAACTTATTTGATCTTTTCTAGCTTACCTTGTGCATTCGTTAATGTAGAGAGCAAACAGGTAACTAAACAAGACAGCAACATCATCTTGATCACGAGAAACCACGACATCTGATATACCCAATCAAGTATGTTCATCAACTGAAACACTGTTCTCAATCTTCAACTAGCACTCCTTGGCGGTCGGTCCTGACTGCTCTCGCTTTCCTGACCGTTCTAATCTCGATCGGCAAAGGTTCGGAAAGACTAGGTTAACCATCCTGTGATAAAGGGGCGGGTTATGATATTTTTTGATGGGGGAGGGAGTGGTGAACGTACAGGCAAAAAGAAAAATCGGTGACCAGCAGGGGGGGGGGGGATGTCACACTTTCTGGAGGGCATAGACATACTGTACAAGCAAGATTTCTACGGGGGATGACGTCCCTCCCGAATACCAAAGTTCAATTTTCAAATATTGCAAGGGGGTGAAGAGAGCGAGTGGAACAACAGTTTTGACACCATATTTTTAACGACATTGATAATTTCGCCATGAATGTACTTCAGGTAAGATATAACAATGAATATGAGGTGGTGTTTGACTGCCACTTATGCCTATGCACTTTGTGGTAATGGTTAGGATGGGGTGGGGGGGGGGGGGTGCTTACGAGTTCACGTCGGTAAAGTTTCTCATTTACATGTGTATGAAGGTGTTTACATTCAGTTAGGGGAGGGATGTGCCTCATAATACCCCTTGTACCCCCAGGATACCCCATAGTAATGATACACTTATTTGCTATCCACTTGAATCCATCGAGGAAGCTGAGGTGTGAGGAAGTGGTGATCTAGTTTCATCGTTGCAACGCGGATAGTAATACTGAAAAACACGATTGCACCAACCTCTAAGGGTGCATGTACTCTCACTGAAATAGAGGAATAATCTTGATCCCTATGAAACATAATAATTCAATGAAAAGACTTTGCCGAAAATACAAAATCCTGTTGGTATTCGAGCGATTATCTGCAGAATCTTTACAGACGTGTAGCGTAATGTTTATAACAATCAAAACTCATTATTAATGTAAGCCATCGATTTTCTGAACGAATTCCTGTCCCTGTTCCTACAAGCGATGAGAGATTTTTTTCTATGTTCTTACAGTAGGTATAGAATCCCTATATAATTTCAATGTTTTGACAACCCTCTCCCCCCTCCCTCTCTGTCTCTCTGTCTCTCTCTCTCTGTGTTGGCTCAGTCAGTAGAGCGTCCGCCTCACAACCGGGAAGTCGTGGGTACGAACCCCGGCCGCGTCATACCAAAAGACGTTAAAAGATGGGAGTTGTTGCTACCTTGTTTGGCGTTCAACAATAAGGGATAGAGCAACGTCGATCTGGCGCTGCTCAGTGGCTGCCGGGCTCACGATTAATTGGGTAAAACGAATTTCCGTTTCGGTTTAATACAAAATTTGGAGTAGACTTATCTCTATCTCTCTCTCTCATATTTCCTTGTTATTAATTCCTCCCTATCTCGTTACTTCCCTGCCTTTTAAAATTTTTGTGGCATACATTTATATCATTTAAAGACATTTCGTATAAGTAAATAAATTTGATCTGTTTACCCTATTCTTCCCTCTCCCTCCCTTTCTTATTCCCTTCTTCTCTCCTTCTCTCGTCGTCTCTCCTTTTTCCCAAATTGAAGCCAAAATTTCCGTCTTAGTGATACCCACGTAAATGATCCTACGCCCTGTGACCTTGTTTGGAAAGGACAGAACCAGCAGATAATCACAGAATACGATCTTAAGAAACTGAAGAGCACCGTTATACATATCCAGTGAAAACCCGCCTCCGTGCAGTTCATAATTATCAAGTGTCCCTTTGACCCTGATTTAATGATTGAAGTGGAGTATCAAAAGGTTTTTAGGCTCAGAAGTATCCGCCCCTTGGTATTAATTGAAGTAGTGATTCATCATGGTAAGATCACATGACTTAAGTAACCACCAGTTACTGGTATGGGCTAACCAACCCGTGGTGCTCGTTGCCGTAAATTACACATAATCCAGTTTGGCACTGCACTGATCATACTCAGACCATTTGCGACATGATCGCAAAAATTGTTAAGAATGACAACTTAATGACAATTTGCATACCCTAATTACACTGCCAAAAGAAATCCTCATGTTAAGATGATGTAATACGTCTTTGTGATTTATGAAAATTTTAATAGATGTACATGATTAGGACTTGTTGAAAAACAGCCATGCCCTTGAATGCAGGGTTCTTAACATCGTATTGAAATATACAGATAAAACACACAGAGCTAATGAAATTGCCTAAGGTTGATATTTTGAAATTTGTTAGGATAGTGCTTCGTATCAATACAATTTCCTCTTTTTATTAGAACCATGTCAGATTCTTTTTATAAGTTTTCAAAGTTCATCATTTGTTTTCAATTTATTAAAGAAGTACTTGTTATGCTATCGACCATAGAGATACCAGGCTGAGGCTGCACATCGCTTCAGCACACTCCTCTCTCTGAATTGTGAAATTAAAGGGAACCAAAACCTCCGTACTATTAAGTGATTTTGATGGTTTCAAAGATTTCTATAAGATCAGTGAAAATTTGAACAAAATCGGGCAAGGAATAATGAAGTTGAAACTTTTTGAAATAACTTGTGACTAGAGTGCGATATTTATTTTGGTGCATCATTTATGGACAACTGTCTAGTCCTGTACTTCAAATGTCATGTTTTTCCTTCTTTCTTGTGATTGAGATAACCTACTCCCCGAAGAAGAAAAAAAGATATAGTATGCAGAATTATATTCTACGTGATATTTTAAGAATTTGAATCATGAACACGAATGAATGCGAAGAAAATGAAAGAATTGTAAGATTCCATGGTCAGAAGGCATGGAGAATCGTCCATAGGCCCAAATGATGTCATCAAATTAAATATTGCCCTCTAGCGACAAGTTATACATATAAATTAAAATAAACTTTATTTTTTACATTCCTTGACTGATTTTGTTCAAATTTTCACTGATTGCAACTCTTTTAATTTCCACTTTTAATTAATGAAGAGTAACAAATAGTTAAATCAATGATATAAATACTCACAAAGTCAGATATACGGGTACATTGGTAATGGAAATAATCTGCATAAGAGAAAAGAAATTGCTATGCTGGTCCGAGTATGAAAACAGAGTGTCATCATCATATCCAGGGCTTCAGATGGAATTGTATAACAACGCGCTTACAAATCGCTTCCCATTCTTTCCACCCACGAACTTCACCCTCTCTCACCCCACACGTACTAATAAATAATCTCTCACACCATCGCCCTTCTCTATCCCCCTCTTTTTATTCTCTATTTCCCTCCTCGCTTTCTCTTTCTGCCTCTTTGCCCTCTTTGCCTTTCTTTTTCTCACCCCTCTCTTTCTCTTACTCTCTCCTCTCTCTCACTTACTATTCCTTTTCTCGGAGTAATTGGACACGTTTGATGGAGGCCCTCTTTAAAGGAAACATTTCAGTCACATAACCAATTTAGTAATTATTTTGTGATACGCATTATTGATGATAATTATAATAATGATAATAATAATACATTAATTTTATAGAGTGCAAAAACTATCCAACATTAAGTGTATACTGACTGTTTAAGTTCATTTTGGATGTCTGTTTAGGTGTGCCAATGATCATTATTGATTCAGTTTTACTCTCAATTAGCATGAGCCTATATTTTGCAACATCCATCCACGTACATAGTCAACACATGTTTCTAGAATTGAGACACATCGCTCTTGAGCATGTTCATCAGGTCTGAGGTCTGAATAAGACATAAAGCTGTGTGTCATCTGCATAGCAGTCGCATGATATATCGGGAAAATTCGTGTGAACAATTGAAACGAGATTGGCAGTGTACAGAGTAAATAATAAAGGACCCAGCCGAGAAACTAGTGAGCACTAATTTTTTTTTTTTTGTCCCTCGAAAATTTTAAAAAAATCGCACCCCCCCCCCCTTGAGCGCCAGGGGGGGGGGGGCATCTCCCCAAAAAAGGAAAAATTAACGTGTTTTTACATGTTTTTTTTCCCAGGGGGGATCCGCCACTGCCTGCGGCAACTACTCCCTGGGAGAGTATCCAGGGACATCTCAATTCCATTAGAAAATCATATTTTGAATCTTCAGAAAACTAGTTTGGGTAACATTGTGGGGCAATTGACTGGGAATAGTTTGTTCGGGAATTTATAACGTCCTTTTATTTTGTTGTCTGCGGGTCATATTCTGGGGGTATAGCTGTCCTTGCAATATCAGATGCATCAGTAACATGCTATAACACAAAAATGATAATAAGCCAACAGATATAAGAATGAGACAGTAATAATCACTTTTGTAGTGACATAAAATTGACAAACTTTATTCCCAAATACACCATAAATATTTTTCTACATGGATTCATCTATGATATCATAAGTTTCGAAGTGTAAAACATGACGAAGATGTTTGGATGTATTACAAGTAAAGAGTTTATTGAAAATAATATCGCTAGTGATATTCGTTTGTCTCGCAATGTGGTCAATAAGGAATCTAAAAGATCACGACGTTTCGTATGCTACTGCGATACTTCGTCAGGTGATAAAAACTACTGTAAGCAAGGGTCTTTTATACTCTACGGGAGGACCGTGCGGAGCGGTCCATAATTCGATCGATAATTGGAACAATAACGCACAATGCCTATTGGTCGACGCACACGGTGATCGACCAATCACCAGGCCGCTGGATTCGGCCGCTGGTTCGGCTAATGCACCAGGCCTATTGGCCGACGCATACGGTACTCAGCCAATCAACGGGCCGCTGGATCGGACCGTCTGCTGAATGGAATCGACCGGTGTTGGCTGGCAGGACGGCGAGTGTCATGGCGGCGTATCGTCCGCATCCAAAATTCGGGGATATCGATCCCGTTGTCTCTGTTGAAATTATTAGGATTGAGAGGGATATTGATAGCTTCTTTCACCCTCCGCGTATACCAATGCCTTTCCTGGGAAAGGCACTGAACCCCGTCCCAGTCCGGTTGATGCTGCTTATCCCAAGCATGCTCGGCTACGGCTGAGTTGTCAGTTTGACGGAGTCTGACGTCCCTCTTATGCTCAGTGATTCTTTCTTTTATCGGAGGGGCAGTTTCACCGATGTAGGATCTATCACATCCTTTACAAGGGATGTTGTACACAATGCCGTCCCGTCTATGTGGAGGAATTGGATCCTTGGGGCGTGTAAGTACTGTTGTTGACGTAGGGTGGTATCTGATCTGAAAACCGTTCGAATGCCATAGCTCTCTAGGCGGCGCTTGAGTTGTTGGGAGACCCCATCAATGTACGGCAAGACTGTACAAGTCTTGTATACCTTCTGATCCCTGGGTTCCGACGATCTATTCTTGGTATTGTGTATAAAACGGCGTGGGTAACCGTTGAGACTCAGGGCGCTGCGAACACGGGTCCGTTCTTTGCATGGCTGTTGTGGACTTGTCACAATGCGTGAAGCTCTGTCAAATAGACATTTCACTAGACCTCTCTTCACCGATATGGGATGGTGAGAGTCAAACGCTATGTACTGGTCTGTGTGGGTAGGCTTCCTATAGACTGAGGTGGAGAGCCTATGGTTGTCGTGTCTATGAACTAGAGTGTCTAAGAATGCTATCTTCCCTCCACACTCTATCTCTGATGTGAACTGGATGGTTGGTTCAAGGCTATTCATGTGTTTAAGCAGCTTATCTGTTTCAGAGATGGGAACTATGATGAAGGTGTCATCTACGTATCTCTTCCAAACACGAGGTATGCAAGAGAGGGGACATGTGTCCAGCGCTTCTTCTTCGAAACTCTCCATGTATAGGTTGGCCACGACAGCCGAGACTGGACTGCCCATGGCTGCCCCTTCTGTCTGTTCATAGTATGAACCTTTATACAGAAAATATGTGGATCGTAGAACAAACTCGAGGAGTTGAGTGAGTTGTTCCGGTGAGAGTGCGGTACGGGTAGACAAATTGCTGTCTGATTGTAAGCGTTGCAATGTAGCATTGCATGCGCCCTCAATCGGTACATTGGTGAAGAGTGAAACTACGTCAAACGAAACCATGCGTTCTTGAGTACCGATGGTTTGCTCTGCTATGAACTCTGCAAAACCACTCGAATTGGGAATCGTATATTCAGTCAAACCGGTGAGCGGAGAAAGAATTTCAGCTGTACTTTGAGAGGTTATAGGCAAAGGAGCCTATGCATGACACTATAGGTCGTAATGGTACTGTGGGTTTGTGTATCTTGGGTAACCCGTATATTCTAGGAGGTTGCTTTTGTGTGGGTTTCAGTCTACGATAGGTCGGTTCATCCATCACATTGTCTTTCTTTAGGTTCAGCAAGGTGTTGGTAAGCTTGCGAGCCAAGCGATCTGTGGGATCTTTCTTTAATACACGATACGGACCAGACTCCAATAAGTCGGTCAATTTCTCATGGTATATTGTGGTGTCTAGAATGATTGTGGCACGACCTTTGTCGGCTGGAAGAATAGTAATACTATCATCAGCCTTCAAAGTTTTGAGAGTGGTGTGCATTTCTTTCGAAATGTTGTGTTTAGGGGGGCGTGCTTTTTGTAGGATGTTGTCTACATCTCTGCGGGCGGCGTCGGCCGACTCCGCATCAAGATACTTGACCGCTGTCTCAACTTTCGCAATTATTTCGGTAGCTGGAATCCGTCTAGGGGAGACGGCAAAGCCGAGGCCTTTCTTAAGAATCTCTTCTTCCGAAGAAGTGATCGTTCTAGAAGATAGGTTAATAACCCACTTCTCCTCATTCGCTAATGAGGGCACCGTCATGGTCGACTTTGGCTGAGTGAGTTTATCAAATTTCGTTAGTTGTCTCGTCTTACATTTCATGAAGACATCTCGGTAGATGTCTTCATTAACCTTCAATATCTCATCGCTATGTTGGGGGACTAAGTTCGATATGACTTCGGCCTTCAAAGTTTCATATTCGGTCTTGGCCGAGCCAAGAGTGCGTCTGGTGCGTCTGGTGCGTCTGGTGCGTCCGATTCAATAGGCATTGTGCGTTATTGTGCGTCCTCCCGTAGAGTATAAAAGACCCTTGCTTACAGTAGTTTTTATCACCTGACGAAGTATCGCAGTAGCATACGAAACGTCGTGATCTTTTAAATTCCTTATTGACCA
This sequence comes from Strongylocentrotus droebachiensis, assembly GCA_035222895.1. Taxonomy (NCBI): domain Eukaryota; kingdom Metazoa; phylum Echinodermata; class Echinoidea; order Camarodonta; family Strongylocentrotidae; genus Strongylocentrotus; species Strongylocentrotus droebachiensis. The sequence goes on from JAVYIG010002994.1 coordinate 148,377, forward strand.
CATTGCGAGACAAACGAATATCACTAGCGATATTATTTTCGATACTATATCCGCAATGAGTAATATATTTAGCATTAAAGAGTTTATTATTAACAATTTCATATTTTTAGTCTCCCTTTCAACAGCGACAACGATCACTAAATATTGTAGGATAGCATATGCTCCCAATATGTTCATTTGAACTAAATTCATGACCCCATACCAAAACTTTGTATTACCTTTAATATTTTTCCAGCTGTAATACTTATTGATCAACGATAAATGTTCGATTATAATTGTTGATATGACTTGAACTACGTTAATGGTAATATGGTATTACAATTTTGAAATTTAAACATGAATAAACAAAGTGGTAAAAGACAATACAAAACGAAGGAAAACAGATTCTTAAGAAATTGACATTTGAAAATAAGTTCATATTTGTGCGTTTGTCAAAGAGGTAACGAAATATAATACCATATTTACATGTACAATGCCATATTTATTTGTAATAATACAATGAGGTTAGTCGAGGTCATTCAATTTTATTTGTTTTTAAATACAGTTTTAAATATTTTAACAAACGAGAAAAAAAAAAGCCAGTCTTCTATTGCTCTGTGGTCATAGAGCAAAGCACAGTATTGGGTGATCACTTTTCTGCGTCTCTGTGTAGCCCTATCGCAGCGTCGTAAGTCATTCCGTGAACTCACAGGTGTTGGCCCATAACACATAAATATATGAAGAAATTAATGGCGTATTAACATGAGACGTAAAATCTTTCCAATTTATTTTGCAAGCGGCGCGGTCAAATTTATCCGAAATTTAATCTTGAAAACTAACTGAATTATCTTCTCCTCTCTCATTAATTGAGTGCCCTTCCGAAGGATCGGAATTCCTAAAAAATAATGTGATTCTATTGCATTGAGGAATTACAAACCTTCAGAATAAGGACAATCTTTCGAAATTTAGAACCTTCATTTTCAGAATAAAGAACCCTATTTCAAGTTCAGACTAAGGAACCTGCGGGATAATGAACCTGCGGAGTAACCAACTTTTCGTAATATGAACCTTCGGAGAAACGAGATATCCCTTTCACCATATCCAATATAACCCAACAAGTGATGAAAGTGGAGAAGGAGAATCTTTCACATGAAAAGTACTACCAAGATTGATAAATAATTTAGTAGAGCTGTTTTGGTTTAAGAAAATGTTTTAAGAAAACTACCTCAGCGACAGCGTACTCCGGCATCCTGGAAATGTAGGCACCTGTTGTTGAGCGGTCCAGTGCTGGGACAGGCCATAAGATCCGATTCATCACCAGTACATCGGAGATTGGAAAGTATAACATCTCCAGAACCCTCACCAAAGTGAGCATACCTGATTTGATTGGATTAAATTTCAAATTTAAATGACAAAATCACGGTTACTGACGTACATGCATAGGCCTACATAATTGTTTAGCCATTGCTTTATATTATGGAATATGGCAAGAATGACTTCTCCTAGACCATCGCCACAGTGACCATACCTGATTTGATTTGATTAAATATCAAATCAGTGTGCTATAAGTAAATCTAGAATGTACACACGTTTAGCAAGGACAACCCCTCCAGAACCCTCGGGAAAGTGATCATACCTGATTTTATACGTTTGGAGTTGATTTATTTTCCGTTACATTATAAACATATTCACGATACATGTCTATTCCTCAGATAACACTGAACGTTAAACAATACAATTGGATAGTTGCTAAATATCCACAGATCTTATAAAACATGGATAGGTCTCACTTAGAATAGTCACTCAGAAAGTGATTGGAGGGCTTCAGGATTAACTTTTGTTACCCTGTTTGAAGAGAACGCTTGGTGCATGCCCCAGATAAGTAGTTACGTATTCTTTTGTATTATGGTTTGGTAAGTAAATACCATACCGTACCATAGAGTACCATACCATAACATACCATAAGACACTTTTTCCTGCAACAATTTTTCCGCGGTATTTTCAACAATATTATTGACTCAACACTATACCTAACCCTAACCTGAAACCAACTCGCAACGAAATAAAGCTAGAAACACGTTACGTCCCAAATCCGTACGGAAAGCAACGATCAAAATTGAATACCGAGCTCCAGCCTAGCAAGGACTATTCTTTTTATTTTGTTTCATATTCTTCATGATACTTATCAATATTTTGACGGATGCGCTAGCTTGGTCAGGGGTATTACTATTAAGTTACCTCTTTCTATTCCCAAGCAACAAATCTAGCACGTCCAGTATTTTCAATATTTGTTTTATCCCTCTTTTGTATATGAATATATCATTCTATCTTGGTTCATGTTGCCATATAAAATAATACCAAAAAAATAATTGACACCACACCATACCACACCCAGTGGCGGATCCAGGGGGGGGGGGGGCCGGGGGGCCCGGCCCCCCCCCCCCTTGAGAAAAAAATCATGTAAAATCACGTGATTTTAACCTTTTTGGGGGGTTGGGCCCCCCCCCTGGCGCTCAAAGGGGGGGGGGGGTGCAAATTGAATTTTTTTTGAGGACCAAAACAAACAAAAATGTGCTCACTACCCCCCCCCCCCCCCCCCCCCCCCCACTGAGCGACTTTTCGGCCTGCGCGATTTTCAAATTTTCGGGAGCAAAAAAAAAAAAAAAAAGTTGGGCCCCCTCCCCTAAGAAATCCTGGATCCGCGCCTGACCACACCATACCATACCGTACTATACCATACCTGAGAGCTATTCCGTTGGTACCAAGACCCAGGCTACGGCACACTACAGTTGCATCGTCATTGTCCCAGTCATCATGACAGACTGTCCCCCAGTGTCCTTTGTAAGATATCTCGACTCGTCCTGCGGTATTAGAACGACGACCAACCAGACGGATGGGTGCTGTAAACAATGAACATTCACGGTTATCACAAATACATATATTCCTTAGAATATCCAAAAAGTGAAATAACTGAAACATCATCCAAGGAAGACAACAAAAATCGTGACTAAATTATATATTCACAGTGATCTGAAGCCCGGGTAAAGACAATTAAAAGAGGTTCTACGCGTATTTAGTGTTTGTTTTAACTAACTTAATTCCGGTAATTAATTTTGGTTGACGTCATTGCATTCAATAAATGAAATGACATTTATAAATAATTTTGTTTTTAAATTGAACTAACACAAATTAGAAACACGAGTATTAAACTCATTCGAATTTCCTTTCTCATGGTGATCCTCTTTTTAAACAGATGCAAATCTAGCCAATCCATGTCATAATATTATTAAATTTTGCCACTTTTATGTTCATGCTCTTGAAAGATATACCTTGACCAGATTCATTTAGGGAATGAATTGTCAAATACACAAATATAGTAATAGACACGCTCTTGATTTTCATTTACCTTTACACCGTACTTCAACCTCTAAAGATTCCATATTTTTTCATTGCCCTTTAATTTGTAATAGTTGCCAGATGACATAAAACAGTGCAATATATTGAAACGCGTCAAATATATGTATAAGGGTTATATTTTAAGCGGAACAAAATGAAATTGTCATTATTATGTAGAATGTAAAATTCAAGTTGTAACTTCCTTCTTCTTATCTTCGCTCTCTCTTCTTATCTTCCTGTAACTGTCTTTACCTTATGTTATCTTTATATTTCCTCTGTCCTCTGTTGTGAATGTATGTACTATCTTTTTTTATATAAAATAAGTTTGTATCTTGTTTATGCTAAGTATTTATTTTGGGATCATTCTCATCAAGCCAATTTTGGCTTTCATGATTCCCCACTTCCTTTTATCCTATGTTGATAATGAACATACATGTATATATTGTTGATGTTTTTTTAAAAGAGAGTGAAATACATAAATGAAATAAATGAAACTATATCTCGAGAGACTTTACTTGGTGTGCTTCCGGAACAACGCACTCCAGCGTCTCTATAGTGTCCACAAGCGACGTCCAGAGGAGGTCTATGCATGCACTGGAAAAGGTTCTCTTCAGGCCCGTAGCACCTAACTTCATCAAGAATCACCGGCCCTGTGCCCATCCCGAACCCACCAAGCCAGACGGCTTCGAGGGCGTAGTTGAAGCCGAGAGAACGGCACGCGATGTAGGCAGCGTTCATGTCAAATAGGTTATCGCAGACGGTTCCCCAGATGCCGTTGTAAAGGACCTCGATTCGACCCTCGCTGTTTGATGGCCCATCGACAAGACGAATATCTGCCGGATTCAATCAACGTTTGCATCAAACTTGCTTTAGTGATACTTATAAATACACGAAGAACTATTATCTGAATTAATCAACGTATATGGGAGTTACATCCTTCAAACAGATCACGTTTTAAGTTTGTTTTTTATAGAATACTTTTGTTGTAACTATAAATACACGAAGAACTATTATCTTAATTAATCAACGTATGGGAGTTACATCTTTCAAACAGATCACGTTTTAAGTATGTTTTTTTTTTTTATAGAATACTTTTATGTAACTATCATGTATTCAAACAACTCAAGTTTTGTTGTTTTTATGGAGTTTATATAATGATTAAAAAAAATGAAATGAAATTCGGGAAGTGCTTTTTGAAGGCGCAATACAAAGTTGTCAGTGAAATGGATAGGACTGAAGAGGAAATTAAAAGTAAGAATTGAAAGAAATATAAGTTTTCATTCTGATAATAATTAATTCTTATACAAAGGGGTTAATGTTAGATGTACAACGTCGACTTACCTCGTGTATTGAGACACTGCACTCCCGCATCCTCCGAATGCTTGCAATCGTGTCGGAGTGGACGATTACTGGGGCAGGAGTAGAGATCCGTCTCGTTTCCCAAACACCTCACATTGTCAAGAACGATATCTCCAGAACCTTCCCCGTAGGTAGAGCAACCGACGGCAGTTCCGTTATCGCCCAAACCAAGCATCCGACAAACGACACTAGCATCGATGTCGTCCCAAAAGTCGTCGCAGACGGTTCCCCATTTTCCATCGTAATAGACTTCGACTCGACCTTCGTATCTTGATGAGCCATTAACAACACGTACTGATCCTGAAGTAGAAAAAATGTTATATGATAATAATTGGGTCTTATTGACCCAGTGTAGGCCTATAGCCACATCGGTATCAATACTAACTGCTTTTCTTGCAGTCCCGCAATTACTATTTCGCCAGCATTGCCAATTATCTATGTACACCTAGGTATAATACTTAAATAGAGGGACATGTTTGGGCAAACACATTTTGTCCAACGATGTCAGCAACGAGCATGATCGAACCAACAACATATTGTATGATAGTATAGAGCTTTCACCATTATGGTCTTAATCATTTCGTTTGGCTTATATCAGTTGATCTTTTTTATACGGAAAATAACCAACTAACCAAGGACAAGGTGCAAAGGCTTAGTGGTAGAGAAGTGATCTCGTGACCGGGAGGTCCTAGGTTCAAAAACCAAGTTAATGTGTCTCGCCTCTTATTAAGGCCTTAATCCACATTAACAAGTCCGTCGGAGGGGACTTAAAGCCTTCGGTCGCCTGACTGCTACTTGACAAGCATATATGTTATCTTAGTAGTCAGGTAAAACAATCATCAAACATGTACATTCAAACTGTCCTCCAAAGTAAAATGAACGCTACTAATTACCTAATGGGCTTGGGGCACAACGAACCCCTGCATCTTCTCCATGTTCGCAATCATGGACACCAAGACCAGCATTCTGGCACTGGACGATGCTGTCTTCATCCCCAGTGCAATTCACATTATCCAGAGCAATCGCCCATGGTCCTTGACCAAAGCCAGCATAAGAGATGGCTTCGAGTGCAGGACCGAGTCCAAGAGTTCGACAGACTACGTTTGCATCCGTCAGGTCCCATCCATCATCGCAGACAGTCCCCCATTGTGATTGCCAGAGAACTTCCACCCTCCCCTCGTTACTCGACGAGCCACCAGCAAGACGGATTGATGCTGGAAAGAAACATGCATTCATCGACAAGGAACATTTAGCTGCATAATTATATCCCTTTCCTTGATACCCCTTTATTTCCTTTTATATATGTTTTGTTTTTATCGCCGTAGAAACCGTACAATAGAAACACTTGGGGAAAGTTCTGAGGAGGTAGTAGGCGTAAGAGGTGGTAGATATTTTTTAAATGTGAGATTACAATAATTAATGCAATGGTCTTATTTTATCTGGACGGAGAAGTTGTCTACATTATTAACTGTTCTTAAATAATATCTTTTATAAAAAGTATCAATTTCAGACCTTTTGTTTGCTCGCTTGCCAAGTTATAAAAAAAATGAAAGTTCATATATATTAGCCTCTTGGCTCTAGATTCATCATGTAGATTTGAGGTGCGCTACAAAATAAACTGACCAGGAATATAATGACTATTAAATCTTGTAAATGTTCGATGGGCGGTCAAAGTTCTTTTGCATTCAAAGTGTCACTATATTTTAAATGTATAATTGAGCTTATTTTCAAGAATAATGTTACCTTTTACTTTTCTCACCCACAGTCGACTCGGTCGAAAAGTTCAATGCCTACAATATACGTTCTGTATTCTAGTGTTCAGGTTTATTATATTATCAACTGCTTGTTAAAATAAGTAAATAATCCTTTACATCAAGTTACACAGACAACTCTTTAGGATTCTTACCTTGTGGGCTTCTTATACAACGTACCCCAGCTTCTGCCGAGGGGTTACAGTTACCGACTCCAAAACCTTCGCTCCTGCACTGTATGATGCTAGATTCGCTTCCAAAGCACGTGACATCATCTAGAACCATAGGTCCTGTACCCTGTTCAAAGTGACCACCACCGTAGGGGTCCTTGGCGTAACCTAGTCCAATAGAGTGACAAACTACGTCGGAAGGTTGGTCGAAGACAGTCCAGCCACGGTCACAAACAGTTCCCCATTCGCCGTTGTAAAGGATCTCGACGCGACCTTCTTGGAGCGATGGACCACCAGCAAGACGAACAGGTGCTGTAGACAAAACAAAAGACGAGCAAACACAATTACTTTGAACTTAGAGCATGCTGATGATACCTCTCAAGAACATTGTACGATCAGAATGTGATCCGGGCTACAGCCCACGAGAACGAGATCTGTTCCCTTATGTATTCCTTTGTTTTATCGGTCTCGTGGGCCGTCGGGCTTGTGGACCTTTAGGAACTGTCTTTTCTATGTTTTCTTATTTATTTCTTTGTTTTGTCGGTCTCTTTTTTTTTAAGTGGGATGTCGGTTTCGTAGCCTGTCAGTCTAGTTGGATGACCTTTGCAGTCTGATTGCTCTGCGACTGTGAGCTCAATTAGATTGCAAATTAGGATTGTAAGTATGCGCTAAGCTCTGTAGGACTATGAGGAGATATCGCTCCACCTCAAAAGAAATAATAATACTTCGCATTCAGGTTAACTAAATCGACCTTTGCTGCCCCAAGCACCTCGCATCCAAAATATGTACTCATACTCTTGTATTTTGTGAATTTTTTGTTTACAAAATTCATGCTGATGCAAAATTAAATGAATGCCTCGTAGTTGATGAAGAGTAATTGTTTACTAATTTTACAATTGGATTTATGATCATTATCATTGTTGTTTTGTCTCTTATTAACATTAAACATTATTTGATTGTTATATTATTATTATTATCATCATACGTGTTGTTCTTATTATAATCATTATTGTTCTTATAATCGTCACCATCATTATCTTCATCATTATTGTCATTATTTATTCCTTTCAAATTTTATTGGGATTTTACCTAAGATGCCTTCATAACAATGAGCATTATCGTCACCATTATCGACACCATCATTATCTACATCACTCTTGTCATTATTAATTCCTTTCAATGTTTATTGGGATTTTACCTAAGATGCCTTCATAGCAACGGACACCAGCGTTTCGTCTGTATCTGCAGTTATTGACTCCAATCCGACCGCAACGTAGGACGCTAAACTGAAACCCTTGGCAGTAAAAGTTATAAGCATTCGTCAAGTTACTTTCACCAAAGGCGGAGTCAAAGTACATGTAGCGAGCTAGACCGAGCCCGAGTGTTCGGCACACGATGTTGGCTGCGTTGCGATCCCAATTATCGGTACAGACAGATCCCCATTGGCCGTTGAGATGCATCTCGACTCTGCCTTCGAGCTTTGACGAACCACCGACCAGACGAAGTGTTGCTGGTGGTATCAATTTGAATGATAAACATAATGATATTAAAAACATTTACATCAAAGACATATCCATCCCAGGGATGCTCAAGATGACTACACAGTACTCTTATTAGGCCTATGCTGGCTTGAGCCTAACTGTTCTATAGCGCTAAAAAGGAGTACACTCGTATCAGGTGCCCATTTACTACACCTGGGTGGAGAGTGGCAGATGTAAAAAGTTGTTTCGCCAAAGATAATCACATTTTCACATTTCACTGTTTACGTTCTCACAAGTCCCATAGGTTCAACAAACGAAAATACACTTTTGATTTGTAAATGACACGATAAGATGAATCCCATATCAAGCTGAAGTTCACCCATCATAAACAAACAAGAGATCAAATTGATTTTAACTTAATTTATTGCCTCCACTCAATTACATTCATACAACAATGCTATGAATGTCCAGTATATAATTATCTTACATTTTTGTTGAATCAATGCCCTGATTTCTACGTATGCCAACTTCATGAATATTTTAAGAACTTGTGTAACAATTGTGTACCGCAGCTGAAGTTCCGGAGCCCCTTTTGAAACTTAGAGTTATGTCACACTTTCTGCTTTCTAGGAAATGACATATTACGTTATTCGAACTGATTTTTAACGGCAATACAGAAGAGAGTATTGAAATACATTATTATTATTAGTATTGATATCATTGTTATGATAATGATTAGTATGTCTTACATCTTGGGTTGCATTGTACCCCTGCGTCACGGCTGTGTTGGCACGAGTCGGGTGGACTAATGTGTGGGCAGTCTAGGAGATCCGTTTCATCCCCTGTACATTGAGTCTCAGACATCCAGATCGGTCCCGTGCCTTCTCCAAAGGGTGCATTTACACTAGCAACCCCGAATGCAGCAAAACCTAGACTCTGACACACCACCTTAGCATCGTAGTTTTCCCAATATGAACTGCAGACGGTACCCCATGTTCCGTTGTAAAAGACTTCGACTCGACCTTCGGTAGGATTGGAGCCATTGACCAGACGGATATTAGCTGATGATACGAAAGAAGATAGTGATGGTTCGTGAAGGAGTATAAACCAAATGTAATGTTTTCCGAATGAATGGCATCGCAAAAACAAAAATTTACAAGGCACTATACCAGAATACTAGGGCCGTGAAGCAAAGAGAGATAACTAAAGATATTATTATTTGTCTGCGGTACGATAGTATAGCAGACAAATGTTGTTTGTATCGTTAATGAATGCATACTTATGTTGGGTCTGGGGCTGTGCCCCAATGGAATGTAATTTGCATAGGCAGCTCGTACAGGTGTGCGAGCTAATTCTGCCACGGAGACTAGGGCGTGGCATGAATTAGTGTGTAATTCTCGCTACCCCAAATAGCGATTCTGCCGAGATCCGGGGAAAATCCTGAAAACGCGCATTGCATTATGGGATAGCTTTTCGACATTACAGCTTCCTGTGCAGGCGTTCGTGATCACAACCCTCTCTTTCACGGTAGAGTTTAACGGCCTTTTGTGCTAAAGTCACTAATTCTGCCCGAAGCTTTCCATTGCATATTATAATCTGTACAAATTACACTGATTGGCATCGATTTTAGCGTGCGTGAAAACTCTGCACAGCGAACACAGGCGCTAGCGCCAGCGGGATGGGACTCTATACCGGAAGTTGTAGTGACGACCCGAGAGAGTGAAAATTACCTCGTCTCGCGAATTTCGAGATTTTCGTACCTATTTAGGGTAGCGAGAATTGAATCATTCTAGCTTGAACTTTCAACGAGACAACTTTTATTTACAATAAAAGTGCGTTGTGTCATGTAGTGTTACATGACTGTGTTTGAATAAGGTTTTCCAGAGTTTTTATGCTCGTTGAGTTTTATCTCTGGTTTTTTATCCTGGACAATGATAGGTCCGGTTTCCAGTGAAGGAAACGGTCTCCAGTGAAGGAAACGAGAAGAAATGAGGAAATTCTTTGTTGCTCGTCTATGTCATCGCGTCGAAAAATGTGTATTGGGAGTCAAGAGGGATGACAGACGAAATAATATGTGAGATTATAGGACAGACTATTATTTGTCTGCGGTACGATTGTATAGCAGACAAATGTTGTTTGTATCGTTAATAAATGCATACTTATGTTGGGTCTGGGGCTGTGCCCCAATGGAATGTAATTTGCATAGGCAGCTCGTACAGGTGTGCGAGCTAATTCTGCCACGGAGACTAGGGCGTGGCATGAATTAGTGTGTAATTGAATCATTCTAGCTTGAACTTTCAACGAGACAACTTTTATTTACAATAAAAGTGCGTTGTGTCATGTAGTGTTACATGACTGTGTTTGAATAAGGTTTTCCAGAGTTTTTATGCTCGTTGAGTTTTATCTCTGGTTTTTTATCCTGGACAATGATAGGTCCGGTTTCCAGTGAAGGAAACGGTCTCCAGTGAAGGAAACGAGAAGAAATGAGGAAATTCTTTGTTGCTCGTCTATGTCATCGCGTCGAAAAATTTCAGACTTTTCTTCTTTTGAGGTGCACATGAAGCCTCAGACAAATGTGCCAAAGAAGTTTTGTCTTCTTGTGTTCCTGGAAACAAAGTTTCGGGCAATATTTTTCAAGTCCAGTTTATCTGTACGAGATTAAATGAGTAATATTAAGCTTTGGTTGAGCTTTCTTCGGGTCATTTCTACGGGGCTCATGATAACCGAGCCCGGCCGAAATAATTTTTTTTTTTGGGGGGGGGCTCAATGATATCTGAGCCCCCCAATATATATATTTTTGGGGGGGGAGGGGGGGGGGCTGTGCCCCCCAAGCGCGCGCACGGAATGTCCGACACGGACATTCTGCGCGGATAAAATCCGCACCGATCGTCCGCTCTCGATCGATCTCTAATGGGCGGACGATCGGTGCGGGTAACATTCTACGCGGTCACACCGGCTCACAGTAGCCGTTGTCAGGCTATTATAGTCGTTGTCAGGCTATTCCACAATAATTGAAATGTATTATTGTGTTATTTGTGTGTATTGGGAGTCAAGAGGGATGACAGACGAAATAATATGTGAGATTATAGGACAGACCCGACCTGCACAGCAGGCAGTGTGTGAAAAGGTTCTCAAAGTTAGCTTTCAAAGATTAATCCCGAATTAACACAAAATAAAACACAAATAACAATAAAAACAACAACAAAACGATGAATCTATACCTTTTGATAATGGTATCCAAACATATCTGAATATTTTCGAATAGCATCTACCAATAAGCTTTCTGGGGTTGAGGCAAAAGGGTAGACAAATGTTTTGTATATAAGTAGGTATAGCACACCAAAAATAAGTACAACAAATACATGTTTTCTGATGATTGCAAATGATCAAGCTTTATGAAAGCTTCAAAAAACAAAAAACAGAATTGAAATCGGTCAATGCGTTGTGATTTTATACAATTTTTTTGATATCGCAAAATTACCGAAAAACCTGCCAGAAATGGTCAGATTGACAAAAATTGCAAAATTCGACAAAGTTGACAACTTAATTCATCACTTTCTTGGACATAAATAATAAATTAAATTATCAGACACTAAAATATCATCTTTGTGGTAAAAAATACAAAAAAGAAAATTCATATACCTATTACCGTTTTGAAAACAGAAGCCAACAAAATAAGTAATTTCTGCCATTTTTGCGAATCTGCTGATATGAAAAAGTTGTGAAAATAACTAAGTCCGCCTAATTAATATGCGCATATGTAATCAAATCAAAACCGAACATGATATATCAGTGAAACCTATGTATATCAGACAGGTATGGAAATATATTTCATTTGAAATATTAAAAAAATCATGGATATATTCATCAAATATGCAAATTAGGTCATTTCAGCTAATTATATATTCTCGGACTCATTATGCAAATTAGTAAAGTCAAACCGTTCATTTTGGGGCATTTTTAAAATCATATATTCATAGATCATATTTACACCAAATATTAAACTTAAATTCCAAATATTTTTGCAATGCCAATAAAATATGGCGATGGAAATTACTTGGATCACCGTCACAGCTATTTCCTCATGTGTTTCAAAAATTATTCAGAAAAACCGATCATATAAGAATTTGCAGACTTTCAGCTACATTACAGTATATTTGTTTTTTTTTTTTTAATGTCAGATTTGGGGATTTATGACGATTTTCCGAGAAACCATTCAACAGGCCATAACATTCCACAGGGACTGAATTTCAGAGTAACAAAAAATTTGGTGATCCCAGTACAGTTGTGGCTACCTTGAGTGTAAACAACAATTTGATTCAATGAGTGAAACACATGAGGATATTGCATTTTTTGTAGGGGAGTTTTATACATTGAGGTGCATCTTCACCACGCAGAATAACAATGCGAGTCAATGGTCGATCAGCGGGCCATGTCACACATGGCTGAAAAGACAATATTCTAATTAAATAATTTAACATATTTCCCACATGCTTATAACAATGAAACTACACAGAAGTGTAGTTAAATGTATGCTTAAAATATATGTGAAATAAAATTTTAAAAATATTGTTTAGTTTTTTTTGGAATAAATTTACAAAAATTGCTATTTCTACCAACTGACTGCTGTTGTGTGTGTGTGCATGGGGCAGACTGTGTGTACAGGCACTGTGATCACCCTAATATAAGATATTTTCTAAGTTTAAGCGAAAAAAGGTGATAAATCACCATTTCAAAGTGACCCTTTTATCAAAATGATAGATTAATGTTATTGACATTCTAGATCCAGCTATATACAGCTATTTTGAAAATGTGGTTACTCCTCAGCCCTTTTCAATAATGCTCTTGTACTTTGGGTTTAAAGATTGTATCGTCGAAAGTGTAATTAACACAATAACAGAGACTCAATATTGCAAAAAAAATGAGGTGATTGAAGAGGCTATTTTTCGAAGATGTTTACGATCGTGTTAGTTTGCTTTTTTTCCATTTTTTTTTTTTTGTTAATCGAAAAAGGAAATTCGATATTAGTACATTACCTGATGGGAATTGTGCACATCGGACTCCTGCGTCGTGTCCATGTCCACAGTTGTTGATTCCAAGTCCGGCATTGCCGCACTGGAAAATGTCCTCTTCATTTCCAGAGCAGTTGACGTCATCCAAAACAATAGTCCCAGTGCCTTCACCGAATCCTGCACCCGATACAGCTTCGAGTGCCGGACCGAATCCAAGAGATCGACAGACTACGTGGGCATCCTGCATGTCCCAGCCATTATCACAGACGGTTCCCCATTCTCCGTTGTACAACACCTCGACTCGACCTACTTTGCTCACAGAGCCACCAACAAGGCGAATATTGCTTTCTGGATGAGGAAATCATTGCATTATTAAATTATTTAGCACATATAGAATATGTTTTGAACATTGTCAGAAATCTACTCTACAAACCCGAAGACCAGTGGCAGTGCAAATGTCGAGGAACAACCATCTACATCTAAGATAACTGTCACTGAGGACATGAATGCTGAGACTGAAAACATGCCACCATTAATTAATAGTTTAGTTTTTATTTAAAGAGAAGGTTGAGTTCTGGGGAGAGGTGGACAAATAATTTGTGAGCGTTTTCATTGTTATTATGCAAGTGTGGAAGGCCATCAGAAGAAAAAAATGTTCCCTGAAAAGTATGGGTCTCCAAATGCTTGCATATTCGAAATATGAAATTCACTTGACTTGGATGAGTTGTTTTTTGTTTTTTTTTTGGAAACTAAGGAGAAGGAATTTTAATCTGATATGTCATTCACCTTTTTATTTAATTCATACCTAGATCTATGCTGCTGAATGCTCACAGTAAATGTTTCTTTGTAAATAATAGTGAGATGCTCATGTCTCATCAGGGATATAAAACGGATGTACAATGGTTTTCTTGGGTCTAGCAAACCATGAGCATTCAGAGCCTCAGAGGCATAAATATAGTAACTTTCCCTCGAGGCAAATTTATATCAAATTTAATATTTAATAGTGAATTTGATATAAATTCGCCCTCGGGAAAGTTACTATTTATGCCTCTTCACTAGCTCATAGTTGTTTGCTAGACCCTCCTTCGAAAGGTATTGTATATGTGTATATCATTAAAACCTACTGATAGCGCGGATAAATGCAACAAATGATATCAAGTATCAGATGGGAAGTGGCGCAAACCTTAAACTCATGGTGGATTCGCTCTGTGATAAAACCAAATCCTTTAGTTTGATGGTCACTTTTAGAAGTGATTGTGTATCCCTCCGTGAACTTTTCATGCACTTGCTCGAAAAGAAAAAAAACATTGTATGTTGAATAATAACTTTTTTGATCTTTTCTAGCTTACCTTGTGCATTCGTAAATGTAGAGAGCAAACAGGCTACTAAACAAGTCAGCAACATCATCTTGATCACGAGAAACCACGACATATGATAGAGATTAGCCAATCAAGTATGTTCATTAACTGAAACACTGTGCTCAATCTTCAACTAGCAGTTCTCGGGGTCGGTCCTGACTGCTCTCGCTTTCCTTACCGTTCTAATCTCGATCGGCAATCGTTCGGAAAGACTAGGTTAACCATCCTGTGATACAGGGGCGGGGTCAGGATACTTTTTTGATGGGGGAGGGAGTGTGGAGCGTACAGGCAAAATAAAAATCGGTGAATAGCAGGGGAGAGAAATGTCACATTTTCTGGAGGGCATAGGCATACAAGCACGGCGACCCTCCCGAATATCAAAGTTCAAATTTTATAATATTGCAAGCGAGCGAAGAGAATGAGTAGAATAACAGTTTTGACACCATATTTCTAACGACGATGATAATTTCGCCATAACAAAGGATATTAGGTGGCGTTTGACTTCCTCTTATGCCTATGCACTTCGTGGTTAGGGTTAGGATGGGGAGGGGCTCACGAGTTCACGTCGGTAAAGTATCTCATTTACATGTGTACGAAGGTGTTTACATTCAGTTAGGGGGAGGGATGTGCCTCATAATGCCCCTTGTACCCCCAGGATACCCCACAGTAATGATACACTTATTTGCTATCCACTTGAATCCATCGAGGAAGCTGATGTGGGAGGAAGTGGTGATCTAGTTTCATCGTTGCAACACGGATAGTAATACTGAGAAAACACGATTGTACCAACCTCTAAGGGTGCATGTACTCTCACTGAAAAAGAGGAATAATCTTGATCCATATGAAACATAATAACCTCAATAACAAGACTTTTCCCATAATACAAAATCCTGTTGATATTCTAGTGATTATCTGAAGAATCTTTACTGATGTGTACCATAATGTACATAACAATCTAAATCACATTATGAGTATGCATTTTATCATAATATGCACTATCAATTTCTGAATGAATAACTGTCCCTGTTCCTTAAAGACAGTTCTGCAAATGGGTAGCGATGAGAGATTTGTTTCAATGTTCTTACTGTAACCATATAATCCCTATATAATTCTAATGTTTTGACAACCCTCTCTCTCTCTCTCTCTCCCTATATCTCCTTTTCCTTGTTATGAATTCCTCCCTATTTTGTATTTCCCCGTCATTTTAATTTTGTGGCATACATTTATATAATTTAAAGACATTTCGTAGTAAAACATAGATAAATTTGATCTCTTTACCTCATCCATCCCTTTCTCTCTCCCTTCCTCTTCACCTTCTTCTCCTCCCTCTCTCTCTCTCTCTCTCTCTCTCTTCTTCTTCTCTTCTATTTTCCAAATTGAAGCCAATATTTCTGTCTTAGTGATACCCTCATAAAAGAGCCTACGCCCTTTGACCTTGTCCGAAAGTTACAGAACCAGCAGATGATCAAAGAGGACGATCTTTAGAAACCGACGTATCCAGTGTGACCCTTCACCATGGAGTTCGTATCAAGTGTCCATGTGACCCTGATATATTAATTGAAGTGGAGTATCGGAAGTTTTTTTTTTTTTTTTTTAAGAAATATAAGTGGCTTTTAGGCTCAGAATTATCCGCTCCCTTGGTATTGATTGAAGTAGTGATTCATTATGGCAAGATCACATGACTAAAGGTAACACCAGTAACTGTCTGCCCTAACAACAAAGAAGACGGAAGACTTCATGCAGACTTCACGATCAGCCATGCATAAAGTCTTTTGTCAACTCCGTTTGTTGCTACGGCAGGCATCCAGTGAAACTAATTCGTTTAATCCAGGGGCGGCCGAGCGACTTCCAAAGGAAACAAGGGCACTTTCTGGAGAAAAAAGGGCACCTCCAAAGGGAAATCTCAAAGCGAATATATACAATTTTTTAGACATTGGTATATACCCCTACTTTGTGATTACAATTATCAGTGATGATTTCAATTTTTGTGTCACTTTATACACCATACAAGATATTGCTTAAGCATCATGCTTTGCATTTGGGTTTGATTGTCTAAACAATTGTTTGCGAGCGAGCAAGGCGAGCGAGGAAAAATGTTAAGATGTGTGAGGTCGCAGTGCGAAAAAATACATCGTACAAAGAAGAAAAAAAACACAATCCTAATGGGATTATAAGCGCGTTCTCATAACGGAAGACTGAAAAGATCTTGGATAAGTAATATAAGTATATCATCTATAGATGCGTGCGAGCGTAGCGAGCGAGCTTTAGGGAAAATTGCTCTTAGTCGCTTGAAGCTAGGGCTCGTTTAAATGAGAGGAAAAGGGGACACTTATCAGGAAAGAAAAGGAGCATGTGCCAAGGTACAAAGAGTAATGAAAAAGGGAAGGGGCATTTTTACAAATTAATAGGGGCACTTGTCAAAGTAAAAGGGGCACTATTCCTATGTAAAAAGTGGTACTTCTTAAAAAGTTAAGAGGGCACTTTTCCTATTTAAAAAGGGGTACTTTTCGGGTGGTTGAAAAAGAGGGGGTGCCCCCCCCCCCCCCGGGAGGATCGCCTCTGGTTTAATCAAATTATTGAAATGCAAGCATGACATTAAACAACAAGAACTTTATTATCCCTGGCTCAGCTTTCCTAATTGAGGTGTCATATGAAAGGGCAGAAAATGAACTTTCTAGAAATGTGATTTTCTCTTTGAAATTCGAATTCCGTTCGCCAAATGACTTTGTGGTACCCTTTCTTCAAATTGCATCAAATACGAGTAGAGTATCTAAGCTTTACAAATATGTGTCATATATCAATTACGATTGTGATTAAGTTATGATAAAAGAGATCGATATTTCTCGGTTTCTTTTTCTCTCGGACGCACTGTATAATACGGACTTGCTGAATAACATCATTGCAACCGTTGGCATGTTTCTTTTTAAACACTGTATTGAAATATACAGTTACAACACACGAAAAACAAACACACAGAGCTAATGAAATAGACGGGTCGAAATTATTTGGATAGATGGGTGTTTCCTTCATGGGAACCCAGTGACGAGTTATCCATTCACCTGTTATCAATGAATGAAATGAACTACAATACTCAGAATCCAGTCTGCAGAAATTACTTTCGGTTTGTCAAGACCAAGCTTTGTTTAAAAAGTATGTATAACAATTGAATATGTTGGTAAACTCGTCTATTGCCTTAGGTTGATATTTTTGAAAGTCGTTGGGATCGTGTCATTACAATTTTCATTTTATTAACCTTCCCTTTAAAAAAAATATGTGATATTCTTTTAATCAGTTTTCAGTTAATCAGTTAATCAATTTTTTTTTCTTCCATTATTACAAATGCTTGTTTTGCTTGTACATGTTCATTGTTATTCAGTTATTATATTTGGAAAATTGCAGAAATAAAAGCAAATCAAATCAAATCATACTAGGCCGAAGTTGGGGGGAGATCGCAGATCCCTCCAACCCTCCCCCCTCTGAATTTTAAAATTAAAGGGAACCAAAACCTTCATACTAAAGTGAATTTGATTGTAAATTTAAAAGATTTGAATTTGAACAAAATCGGGCAAGGAATGAGGAAGTTGAAACTTTTTGAAATAAATTGTGGGCGATATTTGTCGTGTACTTCAAGTTTCATGTTTTTCCTTCTTTCTTGTGATTGAGATAACCTACTTCCCTGAGAACAAGATATACTATGCAGAGTGATATTCTACTTAATATTTGTTAAAGTCGGGTCATGAACACAAATGAATCCGAAGTATATGAAAGAATTGTGAAGTTCCATGTTCAGAAGGCATGGAGAGTTGTCCATATCATGAGGTCATCATATTCAATATCGACTCCTGGTGAAAAATTATATTTAAAAGCTTTAACTTTGGATCCTTATTTCTAGACAACAGAGTATTATCATCATATCGAGGATTAAGTTGTTATTGTATAACAACGCGCTTACAAATCGCTGCCCATCCTTTCCACTCACAACTTCACCCTCTCTCACTCCACACGCACTAATAAATAAACTCTCACACCATCGCCCTTCTCTCTCCCCCTCTCTTTTTATCCTCTCTTTCTCTTTCTGTCTCTCTGCCATCTCTCCCTTTCTCTTTCTCACCCCCTCTCTTTCTCTCACTCTCTCCTCCCTTTCACGTACTTTCCCTATCTCTAATTGGACATGTTTGATGAAGGCCCCCTTTAAAGGAAACATTTCAGTCACATGACCAAGTTAGTCACTCTCTCCTCTCTCTCACGTAAGTTTCCCTATCTCTAATTGGACATGTTTGATGGAGGCCCCCTTTAAAGGAAACATTTCAGTCACATGACCAAGTTAGTCACTCTCTCCTCTCTCTCACGTACGTTTCCCTATCTCTAATTGGACATGTTTGATGGAGGCCCCCTTTAAAGGAAACATTTCAGTCACATGACCAAGTTAGTCACTCTCTCCTCTCTCTCACGTAAGTTTCCCTATCTCTAATTGGACATGTTTGATGGAGGCCCCCTTTAAAGGAAACATTTCAGTCACATGACCAAGTTAGTCACTCTCTCCTCTCTCTCACGTACGTTTCCCTATCTCTAATTGGACATGTTTGATGGAGGCCCCCTTTAAAGGAAACATTTCAGTCACATGACCAAGTTAGTCACTCTCTCCTCTCTCTCTCACGTACGCTTCCCTAGCTCTAATTAGACATGTTTGATGGAGGCCCCCTTTAAAGGAAACACTTCAGTCACATGACCAAGTTAGACACTCTCTCCTCTCTCACGTACGTTTCCCTATCTCTAATTGGACATGTTTGATGGAGGCCCCCTTTAAAGGAAATATTTCAGTCACATGACCAATTTAGTAATTGGGATAGGCATCAATTACCAATCAGCGATCATGGCTAACAATTTCAAATTAGTTTTCTTTCATAATGTCCTAGTTTTAGTTCGTTTTCTGCTTTCTTCAAATTGTTTTTCCGATGATGGTTTTTCACTTCCTGTGCCTATTAGGAATCAAGACGAGTCCGCCCGGACGATCACAACCATGCTGGACAATAACCACTCAGACAACTACCCCCTGCAACAACTACTTCCTGGGAGAGTATCCTGAGAAAACTAGTTTGGGTAACACTGTGGGGCAATTGACTGGGAATAGTTGTCCAGGAGCTACCGTCCTCATAGTTTGTTGTCCGGGGTCATATTCACGGGGGTATAGTTGTCATTGGATCATATTTCACACGCAATATCACATGAATTAGTATCATGAT
Source organism: Strongylocentrotus droebachiensis (assembly GCA_035222895.1). Lineage (NCBI taxonomy): Eukaryota > Metazoa > Echinodermata > Echinoidea > Camarodonta > Strongylocentrotidae > Strongylocentrotus > Strongylocentrotus droebachiensis. Next base: position 168,126 of record JAVYIG010002994.1, read on the forward strand.
CTAACATTAAATGATAATAAGCTAACAGATATAAGAATGAGACAGTTATAATCACTTCTGTAATTACATGCAAGTGACAGATTTTATTCCCAAATACACCATAAATATTCTTTTAAATGGAATCATCAAAAAAGTTATCAATTTAGAAGTGTAAACATGATCAAGATGTGGGAAGTATTACAGGTCCAAAAGTGCAACGCATTGAAAAGAAATTTAAGGACCATAACAATACGTTTGTTTTCATTTACGAAAAGATGTTTAACATAGAGACTTTGACATCTGCAAGTCACTTTTAATATGAATTACGTACACCTGTGTCCTATTAAATTGTAATAACTTGTCGAAGTTCATCTTTTAACTTTCTTTCCAGCTGTAATATTTAATGATAAACGGTAAATCTGCGAGTACATTATTTTGTTGGTATGACTAGAATTACTTTAATGTTATTACAATTTGGAAATTTAAACATGAATGAATCAAAGCAGTAAAAGACAACAAAATACAAAGGAAAACAGATTCTTAAAAATTCGACATGTGAAGATAAAGTAATTTTTGTGCGTTTGTCAAAGAGGTACGAAATGAAATATCATACTTACAATGCCATATTTAACTCTAATAATACAATGAGGTTATTCGGGGTCATTCAAATTGTGTGGGTTTTTTTAAAATACAGTTTCAAACATTTTAACAAACGAGAGAAAAATAGGCCAATCTTCTATTGATTGATCGCTTTTCTGCGTCCCTGTGTAGCTCTATCGCACCGTCGTAGGTCACTCCGCAAACTCACAAGCGTTCGCGCAGAACCCTTTGAAGAAATTTGTTTTGCATTCACACATACACCAGTCTTTGTATTTTTTTTCACTTTCATCGACTTCACCACTCAAATACAAAGCTAACCAATATCATCGAATGTAGAGGTTAAGGAGTTATTTGACAAGGACTTGGCGTTTTGTCATGATTAAAGGGTATGTATTATACGCGACCGCTCGTGAGTTTGTGATTTCGCGGAGTGACATTGGACGGTGCGAAATAGCCTCCCAGAGATGCAGAAGCGTCATCACTCGATCCTACCTAAGATCCTACCCATCATTGATTACATTTTAAGGATAGCAAATACTTCTTTACGACTAAATCTTTGAGAATAGTATATGGACAGAAACTAAAAGGCATCGTCATGCTCCGTCATTGCACTGGAACAATTCTATTCGGCCTTTCGTATACGATGCAGGCGCAGTTCTAAAAGGGTAGATTTAGGGGAGTTTGGGTCCGTGGGCTTGGGGGTCCTGCCTTCATTGTCTACATTTGCCTCGCTTAAATTCACTTATGACAGAGGTGTCCTGTATACCAGAGGTGCCCCCGGTCAAGTGGATACGTCGCCGGACTGTTGATCAGTTGGTTCGTGGCTTGAGTTCCTCAACATTAATCTACATTTGCCACTCTCACACTAGGTGAATTAAAAGTAATTCTTTGAACTGTTTATCCACTTATCATGGCAGTTTAGCTACAGCCGGTGAATAATATGATACTTTATTAAGCGCATTAGAGTATACTTTTATAATTGTATAGTATCTGCTCTTTATAAATTGACATATTTCAGGAAAATGGGGGGAGGGGGGTTCTTAAAGAAATGTTGGGGTTTGGTCCCCCAGCCTCTAGAATTGCTACTACATCAGTGTTGAATATAACTACAGAACTGAATAACGTCACCCTCGCTAACAGTGGCTTGCCACAAAATATCAGGAAAATGTGAATGACCTATCTCCAACTACTCGAAATTCTCTTCTACTTTTCCTTTTCAAAAAAAATTGAAAGCCTACTACTATTGCTCTACTGGATTAGAAAAAAACAAAATGATAGGCGAGACATTAAAATCGAAAATTAACAACCCATAAAATACCTGGGAACCGTTTCACAAAGCCTTTTTTTAATGACAAATGACAAATATTAGTGACAAATCTGGTAATAACCAATCAGAAGCAAGGATATCGCTAGCTTATACAAAAAATCGGTCATTTGTCACTGATGACAGGTTTTGTGAAATGGGGCCCTGAAGTGATGTATTGAAGACAGAAAATAGAAGAGATCCATATCCATTGATGAAGTGAAGAAAAAAGGTATACGTTGAAAAAAATCACCATCAAAAGTGAGTTTAAAAATCGACACACCGCCATAGCACGCAATAATTATGTATCACGATACGTCAGCACCGTCTGGAAAAAAGGGAGAGTCAAATATATAATGCATAAAATAATTACTTTCATTATTATCTATGCACCTTAATTTATACCTCGGCAAATTGGTTAAGATATTTATTGCTACCCAGATGTATTGCACAATTTGTAATTTTAATAAGAACCGCGTTAAGAATTCATTAGGAAAAAATCACCATCTAAGATTAATTATAATAATGATAATATGTATAATAGTTGGTTCTACTATAGCGGTCATGGCAGTAAGACTCGACACTCCACAATGAATATCCCGGCTTTAGCATGACTGCCACTATGGTGATCTAGCATTTTAAGGAATTAATTCCTGCCAGGTCCCCATTTACCTCACCTGGGTGGAGTGTGCCAAATTTGTATTAATGTCTTGCCAAAAGACGCTAGTCTGTGGCAGGGAAATTACTACAACGAATACTGTTACAATGATTACCGTTAAAACTTTACGGATAGAATTACGTCATCACGTTTTCATGAAGCACTATCAATTATTAATTGGAAAAAAATCATCAAAATATTGGTTAGAACTTCATTTCCATTCGAATAAGGCAAGCTCATCGATTTTTCGAGGTATTTTGATAATTGTTGGGGAAAAGGTATACAGACATCATTACAAAGAAGAATTACCCTAAACGTAACAGTGGACACCCGCGTCCTCGTAGTGCCGACAGTCGTGGGTGAGTGGACCGTTGCTGGCACAAGCGAAGAGATCAGCTTCGTTTCCAAGACACTCGACATTGTCAAGGATAATTTTATTAGTGCCTTCCCCAAACATCGCCTGGCCGAAGGCAGCTGCTGTATCACCAAATCCAAGAGCTCGACACACGACTGCAGCATCGGCGTCGTCCCAGAGATCATCACAGACGGTTCCCCATTGTCCATCGTAACGCACTTCGACTCGACCTTCGTTAATTGATGAGCCACCTACCAGACGGATTGATGCTGAGGTTGGTACAAGAGAAATGAGATCAAATGACAAGAAGGATTTAAGAGTTTAATTATCCGATATGAAACGCAGATTTTCTGCCATTGGTCTTTCAGATACTTTGTTTACTGATAATGCACTGCAATCGTTGTGTTCATCATACCCGGAAATGACCATGTCACAGTTAACCGAGTTGGAAGGAAAGGAGGTGGAGTCGCTTTATTCATATCTTAAAATTTCGAGTATATTATGTTGAGGCGAGATTTGAGTTGTTGGTATATTTCATTGAAGCAGTATTTGTCGAAGTTAATTTGCCGAACAATAAAAACATAGTTACATGTATTGTAACAATCTTGCTATTATCAGCGATTCAATTTCTATAGAAATGACATTATAAATACTGCGCAGGTCATAACAAATGTTATTAATGGAAATACTTCAATTTTTAAATTATAAACAAATCAAAACCAATGATCAGATAATTGAAGATCCTCAAGAAGTTGTGATATTTGGGGGAGGGGGTTCTTTTTCAGGAATAGGCCAAAATCTTGCCAGCAAATTTCCCGCCACAGATAGTCACTTTACTGATTTTCCTGTGCTCCAAATCCGATATCTTTATACTTCACTATGGTTATTGAGGTGAAAGGTATTTATGTTATCAATGGAGTGAAAATTAAGCAGATTTCTGATTATGACGAAATTAGTAAATTAATTGCACCATATATATATTTAAACCTTAGTTCGCATTTAATTTCTGATTTTGTCTCAGTCCAGTGTATTTGTATTCTGTTTTTTTCTTCTGTAACTATACTTTATTAGTTTAATTCAGTGAACCTACAATAAACAAGCCTACTTTTTTGTATAAAGGTTTACTTTTCATTTCCGTAGTTAATGGTTTGCAGGACATCCTTTCATGTTATTAAGTACTATGATTCAGGATTGACTATTTCCCTATTACTTAAAGATATTATATGTTTTTTAAATGTATTATGTTTTGGTAATTTTGCATGAAGCATGAATCAAAATGAAAGCGAAGAATTTTTTGTTTTTTCTAAAAGCTCGTTTCCTCCAGAAATGGTTCACACAAATCATTCACCACACCAATTTTAGTTTCTGCTTGGATCTTTACCGGATCTTTACTTTGTTATTGTTTCTGGAAATACCTTGACCTATATAATCCATATGAACAAAATCGTTCATCCTAGAGATACATCACTTAAAATCTTAAGACTTTTGACTTAATAAGTTATCAAACCAAGATATATCGTTTTGGCTTTCAAATCACAGAACTCACCAGATGATGTGCTGCTGCATCGCACTCCTGCGTCTTCACCGTGCGAGCAGTCGTGAATGAGTGGTCCGTTATTAGGACACGAGAAGAGATCCGTTTCAGTTCCGACACACTCAACGTCATCAAGAATGATGTATCCACTCCCTTGTCCAAAGGCAGCATTACCAAGGGCACTCCCAGTCTCACCTAGACCAAGAATTTGACACACGACTGTAGCATCGGTGTCGTCCCACAGATCATCACAGACGGTTCCCCATTGTCCGTTGTAATTGACTTCAACTCGACCTTCGTTACTCGAAGAGCCATCGACAAGACGGATTGCACCTAAAGTTTGCAAGACTGTAAAATATCAAATTATTAGCACACCAACTTTCAAAGTTCTGCCTATAGCAATGTCTTTTGAATTGTTTTGCAAAATTATTGCTCGAACTACTTTGACCTAACCCTCAATAAGACATCAGAACAATTTTTTATATTCTAGAGAAGTAACTTGAAATCTTTATACTTAAAGGCCTCAAAGTTACACTAAAAAGGATGCCGTTTCGCATTTAAAATGGCAAAACTCACCAGATGGTGTGCTGCCGCTCCCCAATCCCTTCTCAATGATTTTGATCGCAATCTACTTTAATATTTCTGTCAGTGTTTGATATTAAAGAAACAATTGTCACGAACTGACCGTTAGTTAATTTGCCGAACGATAAAAACATAGTTATAGGTATAGTAACAATCTTGCTATTATCAGCGATTCAATTTCTATAGAAATGTCAGTATAAATACTGTGCAAGTCATAACCAATGTTATCAATGGAAATACTTCAATTTTTAAAATATAAACAAATCAAAACCAATGATCAGATTATTGAAGATCCTCAAGAAGTTGCAATATTGGGGGGGGGGGGGTCTTTTCAGGAATAGGCCAAAATCTTGCCAGCAAAGTTCCCGCCACAGATAGTCACTTTACTGATTTCTCTGTGCTTAAAATCCGATATCTTTATACTTCACTATGGTTATTGAGGTGGAAGCTATTTATGTTATCAATGGAATGAAAATTAAGCAGATTTCTGGTTATGACGAAATTAGTCAATTGTCTATAGAAAAAATACACCATATATTGTTTAACCCTTAGTTTACATTTTTAATATGTCTATTAATACAGGAGTTGTATCACAAGCTATGAACTTGCTGAAGTGGTTCCCAATCTTTAGAAAGGGGATCCAATACAGTTTGGAAATCGCAGACCATTATCATTATTGACATGCCTATCTACAATTCGTGAAATTTGTTGTTATGTTCGAACACTTAATTTTCTCCCTTCATGTAATATCTGATACGATTCGCAGTCTGGTTTTCAAGCACATGCACTGTTAATATTAATTTATATTAATTAATATAGTAGCATGTTCCATTGGTGTTCCAACGGCACACACATGTGTGTTAATGTTGTGTGTGTAAATATTTATACATTTCTTCAAGGAAGGTTGTTCAATTCATTTTTATGTATTTTTCTTTACAAATTTCAATGAAATTCTCGTGCGTTTGTCTTATATATGGTTGAAATCATCCGTGCAATATCGTGCCATAATTAACTTACCGTCGTATGATGAATAATGGTATGAAGGTTCACTGATGAAATCTGTCAGAAAAAAGCGGGAGAGGTTTTTGTATTAATATATATTGTATTCAGGCCATTAATTTGGCATACTAAGATGATTAATCAAAAATATACAAGAAAAGTTTGATAATCACTTGACTAAGCCACTTTGTATATTATCGAGCATTTCGCCTGGCTGGAATGCTCCCCAGGGAGTGGAGAATGTGCATACATTGTGTGCGGGTAAGCCTGAATCCAATGACCGGGGTAATAATATACTTATCTGTAAAGCGCTTTGAGAGGGCCTCCGGTCCTGAAAAGCGCTATATAAGAACGAGCTATTATTATTATTATTATTTCTAAACGACATAACAAAAACTGTCGGATAACAAATGTCAAACTTGGTTACACGATAACGAGGAATTAAATCAATATAAACATCGATCTTCTGACTAATTGAATGTGAATGGCTGAATGTCTTTTATTAAATTATCCAAATAAATCACTTTCTACGCTTAACAGAAAGATCAATTTAGTGAGTAGGAATATCAATATGTTTCAAAATGGAGCTATCAAGTGTTACCACTTTGCAAAAAATGTTTTTCTTGGTTCTAGCAGTTGCTAGGTGTGTAGGGCAAAGAACACAACGTGTCAATATGACGCAAATAAAGACCTTGCTATAACATTTTAAACGTCCGGTTTGCTAACGTTATGAACACATGTGTTTTCAGGGAAGCTGGTTTAGCTAACTCATTTGCTTTTATTTCCAAATTTTAATGCAAATCTCGTGTACGTGTCATCTATGTTGATGATATAACCAGTGCAATCTCATGGCATAATTAACTTACCATACGAATAGTCACTGGGCCGATCTAAGAAGAGAAAACAGTAAATATTAATAATACATATCTACCTTATTAAGCCCATTATGTTGCTATGATAAGATAATAACACAAACATTAAACAAGACAAGCTTGATAATCACTTGGGGAAGAATGAATTCGACCATACGGTAGGGGTGTTCCTAGATCTCTCTCTAATGCTTTCGAAACGAAAAACCATGATATCCTTCTTTACAAACTCTCTAACTAGGGAAGAAGAGGGAAAGCCTTTGAGTGGTTTAGGAACTACCTCCACAATAAAGAACTAATATTTAGTTATTGATAGTGCTTATTCAGGTATTAATTCCATTGACTGCGATGTACCTCAGGTCTTAAATCTAGGCCCGCTATTGTTTATTATATAAATTAGTGATTTCGACAGGTCATCAAATCCTTTGTCTTTTATTCTCTTAGCAGACGACTGTAATATTTCTTTTCATATAAAGTTCCTGAAATTTTACTCACAACAATTGATTTTGAAATTAGGCTTTACCAAATTGGGTCAGGATTAACAAATTTTCACTTCATGTGCTGAAAATGAATAAATGATTTTTAGTAATATAAAAGAAAATACACTTGGAGAAATTATTCTTGATAACACTTTTATTGAAAGGGTTTCTACTATACAATTCTTAGGAATAATATTGGATGAGAGGTTATCGTGGAAACCACATAATAAAAATAGATAATAGAAACGGTGCTTATCAAGCGCTTACCACCGAAGTCTGTAAGCGCTATGACATATTCATAATTTGTGTAAAAATAATTTCCAGAATTATTCGTAAACTTAACAAAGTTGAATAGTTAATTTTTTTCCGTCACAAATATTGAATTTGTACTCTAATCTAGACTTGTTCATATTTGAATTATGACATTCTAGCCTAGGCAACTGTGCAGACTCGTTATTGGACAAAATTTCTTCACAAAAATGCCAAATGTATTATAAGTAATTTAGCACATACAGATCCACTCTTTTACAAATTTTTAAAGATTCGTGATTTGTTTTCTTATACTTTTGGGATTTTTTATTATTTCGGTCAGTAGAAATGAGTTACCAGAAGTTCTTTTAACAATATTTAGGAAAAATACCGAATTACACAGGTACCCCTTCAGTGTAGTGGGCTACTATCAACTTCCAAAATGAGAACCATACTTGCTTTTAAAAAAAATGTACAGGACCCAAAACGTTCTATGGTCTCAGGAATGCACTTTGGTGTCATTTTCTCCACAGTATGAACAAACCATCTTTCCCTCTACCCACCTATCTATCTATCTGTAATATTCCCCCACCTCCTCTATTTTTCTCTCATCCACTTTTAACTGTAAAATGTTTTATTTCGTTTCATTTCTGTTTTTGTCTCAGTCCAGCGTATGTTTATTCTGTGTTTTTTGTTTTGTTCTTCCGTCCCTATACTTTATTAGTTTAATTCAGTGAACCTACACTAAACAAGCCTAATTTTTTTAATAAATGTTCACTTTTCATTTCCGTATTTATTGGTTTGCAGGACATTATTTTTTGTTATTAAGAACTATGATTCAGGATTAATTATTTATTGAATGTTTTTAAATGTATAATGTTTTGTTAATTTTGCTTGGAACATGAATCAAAATCAAGGCGGAGAATCGACATGTTCGTTTCCTCCAGCAATGGTTCTCAAAAAAAAAAATTCAAATCAATTTTATTTTCTGCTTAGCTCTTTACTTTGTTATTGTTTCTGGAAATACCTTGACCTATAACTCAATAATCCATATGAGCAAAATCGTTCATCCTAGAGATACATCACTTAGAATCTTAAGAATAATGACTTAATAAGTTATCAAACCAAAAAATATCGTTTTGGCTTTCAAATCACAGAACTCACCAGATGATGTGCTGCTGCATCGCACTCCTGCGTCTTCACCATGCCCGCAGTTGTGGCTCAGTGGTCCGTTATTAGGACACGAGAAAAGATCTGTTTCAGTTCCGACACACTGAACGTCGTCAAGAATGATGTCTCCACTACCTAGTCCAAAGGCAGCACTACCAAGGGCGTTCCCAGTCTCACCTAGACCTAGAATTTGACACACGACTGTAGCATCGGTGTCGTCCCAGTAATCATCACAGACGGTTCCCCATTGTCCGTTGTAATTGACTTCAACTCGACCTTCGTTAATTGATGAGCCATCGACTAGACGGATTGATGCTGAATTTGGAAAAAGAGTTATACATCAAATGATTGGCACATCAATTTTTATATTCTGAATGTAGCTCTTTCCTTTCAAAAGGTTTTCGGGAAATTGTTTCTTGATATGCCTTAACCTAACCCTCAGTAAATTACGAGAACAATCTCGATTATCCAAGAGACGTAATTTGAATTCTTTTGAGTTCTAAGCTAACAAGTTACGCTAGAAATAGACTTCATTGCGCCATTCAAAAGACAAAACTCACAAGATGGTGTGCTGCCGCTCCCTAATCCATTCTCATTGATGTTGATCGCAATCTATTTTTAATATTTCTATTTGTATATCATATTAAAGAAGCAATTGTCACGATCTGAACTTGTATCATTGACGCTTTGTCATCAGTCCTGCCTTCATTTTTCAGTCAAAAGTAATGAAATATATAAACTACCTAATAAATGTAAGGTATTAAAAAAAAATTGTTTACGCTTTCAAATGACAAAACTCACTGGATGGTGTGCTGCTGCATCGCACTCCTGCGTCTTCAATGTGCCCGCAGTTGTGACTCAGTGGTCCGTTACTAGGACACGAGAAAAGATCCGTTTCAGTTCCGACACACTCAACATTGTCCAGAATGATGTCTCCACTACCTAGTCCAAAGGCAGCCATCCCAAGGGCACTCCCGCTCTCACCTAGCCCAAGAATTCTACACACGACTGCCGCATCAGTGTCGTCCCACAGATCATCACAGACGGTTCCCCATTGGCCGTTGTAATTGATTTCGACTCGACCTTCGTTACTTGATGAGCCATCGACAAGACGGATTGATACTAGAGAGGTTGGCAAAAGAGTAATACATCAAAATAATCACTCACACAGCCACTGTGTTATTCTGCTTTAATAACGCTTTTTGCTATTGAAATGTTTTGTGACATTATTTTAAAAATCTACATTGGCCTAACCCTCAATAAGTCTTTAGAACAATTTCGTTAATCCTAGAGATGTAACTTGAAGTCTTTTGAACTTAAAGGTTATGAGTTAAAATAGAAAATGAATTGTTTTGGCTTTCAAATGACAAAAACAACCAGATAGTGTGCTATCGCTTCTTAAACCATTATCATTGGTGTCGATCGCAGGCTAATTATTATATTTCTGACAGTGTTTCATCTTAGAGAATCAACAGTCACGCTTTAAACCTCAGCATTGACCCATTGCCATTAGTCCTGCCTTTATTTGCCAGTCAAAAGTAATGAAATATACAAATAACCTAATAATTTAAAGGTATTAAACAAAAAAATATTTGTGTAGGATTTCAAATTACAAAACTCACCAGATGGTGTGCTGATGCATTGCACTCCTGCGTCTTCACCGTGCCCGCAGTTGTGACTGAGTGGTCCGTTACTAGGACACGATAATAGATCCGTTTCAGTTCCGACACACTCGACATTGTCCAGAATGATGTCTCCACTACCTTCTCCAAATGCAGCACTCCCAAGGGCATTCCCGCTCTCACCTAGACCAAGAATTTGACACACGACTGCTGCATCGGTGTCGTCCCAGAGATCATCACAGACGGTTCCCCATTGTCCGTTGTAATTTACTTCGACTCGACCTTCGTTACTTGATGAGCCATCGACTAGACGGATTGATACTGAATTTGACGAGAGTGTAATAATACAGCATTTATTATGCGCTATCGATCTAGAAAACTATTCTGAGGGGCAGAGGGAGATTATTACCCTGGCTTTAGCACAGCTGCCATTAAGGCGCTCTAGCATTTCAAGGAGTTCATTCCTGCCAGGAACCCATGTACATCATCTGGGTTGAGTGTGGCGAATGTAGATTAATGTCTTGCCAAAGGACATTAGTGCCGCGGCGGGACTCGAACCGCGGACCTTGTAATCGACGGTCCCGTGACGTATCCACTCGAACACGACACCTCTAGTGTAAGATATCAGATCATTCGCACGTTATATCTTTGCATGAAACTATTTAATCGAAAGTTTAGTAAGTCATAAGAACAATCTCCTCTATCCTAGAGATTCAACTTGAGTTCTTTTGACTCAAAAGCTAACAAGTTACACTTGAAATACATTTCGTTTCGCTTTACAAATAATGAAACTCACCAAATGGTATGCTGCCGTTCCTAAACTCATTCTCATTAATGTTGATCGCAATCTTTTTTAAATATTTGTGTCAGTGTATCATATTAAAGAAGCTAGCGTTTACGATCTAAAGCATTGACAATTTACCCTCAGTCTTTACCTTCATTTTATGAGTCAAAGGTAATGGAGTATATAAACTTCCAAATATTGTCAAGTTATCAAACAAAAAGATATCTTTTAGGCTTTCAAATGACAACACTCACCGGATGGTGTGCTGCTGCATTGCACTCCTGCGTCTTCACCATGCCCGCAGTTGTGACTGAGTGGTCCGTTACTAGGACACGAGAAGAGATCCGTTTCAGTTCCGACACACTCAACATTGTCCAGAATGATGTCTCCACTGCCAGGTCCAAATGCAGCACTACCAAGGGCACTCCCGCTCTCACCTAGACCAAGAATTTGACACACCACTGCCGCATCGGTGTCGTCCCAGAGATCATCACAGACGGTTCCCCATTGTCCGTTGTAATTGACTTCGACTCGACCTTCGTTACTTGATGAGCCATCGACCAGACGTATTGATGCTGTCAAGGCTGACAAATGAGTAATACATAAAAACATTCGCACACCAAGTTTGTTTCTCTGCCTAGTATATCTCTTTCCTTTTGAAGTGTTTTGAGAAATTAGTTTTTGGAATAACTTGACCTTACCCTCATTAAGTCATCAGAAAAATCTCGTTCATCTTAGAAACGTAACTATAAAAAGCTTATAAGTTATAACAGAAAATGATATCATTTTGGCTTTTAGATGACTTAAATCACCAAATGGTGTACTGCCGCTCCTAAGCCCATTCTCATTGGTGTTGATCGCAATGCTTTTTAAATATTTATGTAAGTTTATCATATTAAAGAAGCCACTGTTTACGATATAAACCGTAACATTGACAATTAACCATCAGTCTTCCCTTCACTTTTTCAGTCAAAGGTAGTGGAGTATGTAAATTTTTATAAATATTGTCAAGATATCAAACAAAAATATATATTTTAGGCTTTCACAAGACAACACTCACTGGATGGTGTGCTGCTGCATTGCACCCCTGCGTCTTCATAATGCCCGCAGTTGTGGCTGAGTGGTCCGTTACTAGGACACGAGAATAGATCCGTTTCAGTTCCGACACACTCAACATTGTCCAGAATGATGTCTCCACTACCTTCTCCAAATGCAGCACTACCAAGGGCGTTCCCAGTCTCACCTAGACCAAGAATTTGACACACGACTGCTGCATCAGTGTCGTCCCACAGATCATCACAGACGGTTCCCCATTGTCCGTTGTAATTGACTTCGACTCGTCCTTCGTTACTTGATGAGCCATCGACTAGACGGATTGATACTGAAGTTGGCGAGAGTGTAATATATCAAATCAGTCGAAAACCAAATGTTGTATTCTGCCTTTAGTTCTTTCTTTTGAAGTGTTTTTGGAAATTATTTCTTGAAATTCAATGACCCAGCCCTTAGTAAATTTTGAGAACAATCTCGCTAATCCTAGAGACGTAACTTAAAATCGTTTGCATTCTAATGTAACAAGAAATAGATTTAGTTTTGCCTTACAAATAACGAAACTCACCAAATGGTATGCTGTCGCCCTATTCTCCTTGATGTTCATCACAATCTATTTTTATTATTTCTGTCAGTGTATCATATTTAAGAAGCAAATGTCACGATTTAAACTTTAGCATTTACATTTTCCATCATTCCTGCCTTCATTTTTAAAGTCAAAGGAAATGAAAATGTAAATTACCCAATATTGTTAACAAATTGAACAAAAAGAAATTGTTTAGCCTTTCAAGTGACAACACTCACCAGAAGATGTGCTGCTACATTGCACTCCTGCGTCTTCACCGTGCCAGCAGTCGTGAATGAGTGGTCCGTTACTAAGACACGAGAAGAGATCCGTTTCAGTTCCGACACACTCGACATTGTCCAGAATGATGTCTCCACTACCTTGTCCAAAGACAGCACTTCCAAAGGCATTTCCAGTCTCACCTAGACCAAGAATTCGACACACGACTGCTGCATCGGTGTCGTCCCAGAGATCGTCACAGACGGTTCCCCATTGTCCGTTGTAATTGACTTCGACTCGTCCTTCGTTACTTGATGAGCCATCGACTAGACGAATTAATGCTGAAGTTGGCAAAAGAGTAATACAATAACTCATTCACAAACCAAGTTTTATATTCTGCCTATAGCTCTTTCCTTTGAAGTGATTTAGGATTTCTTTTTTTGGACTTACCTTGATATAACACTCATGAAGTAATAATAGCAATCTCATCTATCCTAGAGATGCAACTTGAAATATTTAGACTAAAAATCTAACAAGTTACACGAGAAAACGATTCCGTTTCGGGTTCCTAATGTAAAAACTGACAGGATGGTTAGATGCCGCTCCCTCATCGATTCTCATTGATGTTGTTTGCAATCTTTTTTTTAATATCAGAGTCAGTGTATATGATTAAAGAAGCAACTGTCACGATCTTTACATTAGCATTGACCCTTTATCATCAGTCCTGCCTGCATTTCTCACTCAAAAGTAATAAAATATATAAATTACCAAACAAAATTAAGGTATCAAACAAAAAAGGAATTATTTAGGCTTTCAAATAACAAAACTCACCAGATGATGTGCTACTGCATTGTACTCCTGCGTCTTCACCGTGCCCGCAGTTGTGACTTAGTGGTCCGTTACTAGGACACGAGAAGAGATCCGTTTCAGTTCCGACACACTCAACATTGTCCAGAATGATGTCTCCACTACCTTGTCCAAATGCAGCACGACCAAGGGCACTCCCGGTCTCACCTAGACCAAGAATTTGACACACGACTGTAGCATCGGTGTCGTCCCACAGATCATCACAGACGGTTCCCCATTGGCCGTTGTAATTTATTTCGACTCGACCTTCGTTACTTGATGAGCCATCGACAAGACGAATTGATGCTGAAGTTGGCGTGACTGTAATATATCAAAACATTGGCACTCCAAGTTTTATATTCTGACTATAGCTCTTTCCTTTGGATGTAATTTGGGAAATTATTTCTTGAAATTCAATGACCTTCGTTACTTGATGAGCCATCGACTAGACGGAGTGATACTGAATTTGGCGAGAGTGTAATAATACAGCATTTATTATGCGCTATCGATCTAGAAAACTATTCTGAGGCGCAGAGGGAGATTATTACCCTGGCCTTAGCACAGCTGCCATTAAGGCGCTCTAGAGTTAATTCCTGCCAGGAACCCATGTACATCATCTGGGTTGAGTGTGGCGAATGTAGATCAATGTCTTGCCAAAGGACATTAGTGCCGTGGCGGGACTCGAACCGCGGACCTTGTGATAGACAGTCCGCTGACGTATCCACTCGATCATTCGCACGTTATATATTTTGCATGAAACTATTTGATCGAAAGTTTAGTCAGTCATAAGAACAATCTCCTCTATCCTAGAGCTGCAACTTGAGTTCTTTGACTCAAAAGCTAACAAATTACACTTGAAATAGATTTCGTATTGCTTTACAACTGATGTAACTCACCAAATGGTATGCTGCCGTTCCTAAACTCATTCTCATTGATGTTGATCGCAATCTTTTTTAAATATATGTGTCAGAGTATCATATTAAATAAGCAACTGTTTACGATATAAATCGTAGCATTGACAATTTGCCATCAGTCTTACCTTCATTTTTTTTAGTCAAAGGTAGTGGAGTATGTAAATTTGTATTAATATTGCCAAGATATCAAACAAAAATATATGTTTAAGGCTTTCAAATAACAGCACTCACCGGATGGTGTGCTGCTGCATTGCACTCCTGCGTCTTCACCATGCCCGCAGTTGTGACTGAGTGGTCCGTTACTAGGACACGAGAAGAGATCCGTTTCAGTTCCGACACACTCAACATTGTCCAGAATGATGTCTCCACTACCTGGTCCAAAGGCAGCACTCCCAAGGGCACTCCCGCTCTCACCTAGACCAAGAATTTGACACACGACTGCTGCATCGGTGTCGTCCCAGAGATCATCACAGACGGTTCCCCATTGTCCGTTGTAATTGACTTCAACTCGACCTTCGTTACTTGATGAGCCATCGACTAGACGGAGTGATGCTGAGTGGGTTGGCAAATAGTAGTATATTAAATCATTCACACACCAAGTTTAATATTTTGCCTATACCTCTTTCATTTTAAAGTGTTCTCAGAAATTATTGTTTTTAATATCTTGACATATGCTTCATTAAGTCATAAGAACAATCTTGTTAATCCTAGAAACGTAACTTGAAATCTTTTGAATTATAAGCTTATAAGTTAAAACAGAAATTGATACCATATTGGCTTTCAAATAACGAAACTCAGATGGTGTGCTGCTGCTCCTAAACCCATTCTGAATGGTATTGATCGCAATATTTGTTAGAATATTTCTGTCGGTGTGTCATATTAAAGAAGCAACTATTTACGTTCTAAACCTGTTTATTGACCCTTTGCCGTCGGTTTTACTTTCTTTTTTTCATTCACAGGTAACGAAATATACAAATAACCTAATATTGTTAAGTAATAAAACAGAAAGAAATCGTTAAGGCTTTCAAATGACAACACTCACCTGATGGTGTGCTGCTGCATTGCACTCCTGCGTCTTCACCATGCCCGCAGTTGTGATTGAGTGGTCCGTTACTAGGACACGAGAAGAGATCCGTTTCAGTTCCGACACACTCAACATTGTCCAGAATGATGTCTCCACTACCTTGTCCAAAGGCAGCACTTCCAAGGGCACTCCCAGTCTCACCTAGACCAAGAATTTGACACACGACTGTAGCATCGGTGTCGTCCCAGAGATCATCACATACGGTGCCCCATTGTCCGTTGTAATTGACTTCGACTCGACCTTCGTTACTTGATGAGCCATCGACAAGACGGATTGGTGCTAAAGTTGGCAAAAGAGTAGTACATCAAATCACTGGCACACCAAGTTTTATATTCTGCATATAACTCTTTTTTGAATTATTTTGCGAAAGTTGTTTTTGAAATACCTTGACCTAACCCTAATTAAGTCACAATAACAATATTGTCATCCTAGAGAAGCAACTTGAAATTCTTTGACTTAAAGGCAGGCACGTAGCCAGAGTTCGATGTTTGGGGGGGGGGGGCACCTACATGTAATCGATCGAGGTCAAAAAAAGGGGTCTAAGAAAATTCAACCGATCTGGGAAATTTTAGGGGGGCACGTGCCCCCCCCCCCCTCCCCCCCCCCCCCCGTGGCTACGTGCCTGCTTAAAGGTAATGCAAAGTTTTGAGAAATTTTGAAAATTGTCATGCATTTGGGCGCTCCTGTGGATGTATTAAAAGCACTCGAAAATTAAGCCCCCTTAAACATTTCTCGAAGTACCTTGACCTAACCCATAGTAAGTCATAAGAACAATCTTGTCTACCCTAGAGAAGCAACTTGAAATATGTAGACTTAAAAGCTTATACTGGGGGGAAAAATCGTTTTGCATTTAAAATGGCAAATTTTACCAAATGGTGTACTTGATGAGCCATCGATAAAACTGATTAAACCTATTGAAGTAGCTTTAATTACATGCAAGGTGTATGTGGTAGTTTTAATTACACATCTGCACAAGGAATGTTTGTAGCTTCGTCTTTTAACAATGTAGGCTTACGTGCACGCCTGAAAATGCTTCATATAGATTTGTTTTTCTTACCATCCTCATAACACGACGCAAGACAGTGGTATGGAATGTAACATATAATATTCATGATCAATAAATCTTAGTTCTATAAGACACAGCATGATTACAATTACTACCTATACTAAGTATCAATACTGTCAATACTTAATTTGTAAGAATTTTTCCAATTTCGATTTCCATAGTTGTATGGATGAAGGTTACTGTTTGATTCTCCAATGAATATAAAATGAAATGATATCGATCACACACTAAAATTATGACCACTTAAAGTTTTGCGATGCATTATCAATGTTAAAGAGAACTCACGTTCCTGACAGAACTCTCCACTAAATCCAAGCTGGCAAATACACATCGGAAGGTCTGCTGGAGCAATACAGCTACCACCATTATGACAAAAGGAGTTGGAACAAGGATTTCGAGCTAAAATGGAGAAAACATGTCATTAAAAAAACTAAACTGAACGATGACAGATACAATCGAATGATTACAAGAGTTAAGAGTAATCAACAAACTTCCTGATGCATGGACTTGCTATATAAAAAAGCGTCTAGCTGAAGCAATTGTTTTCATATTAATATAAAATATATGAAAGAATGTCACTACTTTTATTTAGAAATAATCACGAAAATAGGTTAATTTCATTAATTAGTAATTTGGCTAATGGGGTAGGAAAAAAAATATCTGCAAGTTTTAAGCAAAGTTTTAATGTAAAGGTAAAATGAATGTCAATTGATATTGAAAATATCAACAAGTTTTATTCGCATCGCTCTTAAAAAAATAATTCCATAAGCGTAAAAATCATTACGAATAGAGTATTGTCAAAAACATCTCATGTCACCACCGATAGAATTTCGCTTTTTTTATCATCTACCAGATTTATTTGCAACATGTTTCTAAAACAAATGTTAAATAATACTTGTAAAGAACAATGGTCCGAGAAAGCTCGAAGTGAGAGACAAATGCATACCAATTTGAAAATAGACTTAATCATACCAAACTCCAAATAGATAATATCAATATTGCGTTCCCTTTCCTTCATTTTAATAATCATACTGCTCTACTAACAATGTTCACACTCGTCTCCAAAGAATCCAGGTCTACATAAACAGGTTGGACCAGTGGGTTGCATTTGGCAGGTTCCATTATTAAAGCAGATGATCTCATCACAAGACGTCACATTGTAATCTACACAAACCAGGATAAACAATCAACACACAATTAGGCAATGTAAGTCTGTTCAAACGGTATTGAACAAAATATGAAAAGGATAACGCTTAAGACTTTCAAATAACAACACCTACCGGATGATGTGCTGCTGCATCGTACCCCGGCGTCTTCACCGTGCCCGCAGTTGTGACTGAGTGGTCCGTTACTAGGACACGAGAAGAGATCCGTTTCAGTTCCGACACACTGAACATTGTCCAGAATGATGTCTCCACTACCTTGTCCAAAGGCAGCATTACTAAGGGCACTCCCAGTCTCACCTAGACCCAGAATTTGACACACAACTGTAGCATCGGTGTCGTCCCACAGATCATCACAGACGGTTCCCCATTGTCCGTTGTAATTGACTTCGACTCGACCTTCGTTACTTGATGAGCCATCGACAAGACGTATTGATGCTGTCAAGGCTGACAAAAGAGTAATACATAAAAACATTCGCACACCAAGTTTGATTCTCTGCCTAGTATATCTCTTTCCTTTTGAAGTGTTTTGAGAAATTAGTTTTTGGAATAACTTGACCGTACCCTCATTAAGTCATCAGAAAAATCTCGTTCATCTTAGAAACGTAACTTAAAATCTTTTGAATAAAAAGCTTATAAGTTATAACAGGAATGATACCATTTTGGCTTTTAGATGACTTAAATCACCAGATGGTGTGTACTGCCGCTCCTAAACCTATTCCCATTGGTGTTAATCGCAATGCTTTTTAAATATTTATGTAAGTATACCAAATTAAAGAAGCAACTGTTTACGATATAAACCGTAACATTGACAATTAACCATCAGTCTTACCTTCACTTTTTTAGTCAAAGCTGGTTGCGTATGTACATTTTTATAAATATTGTCAAGATATCAAACAAAAATATATCTTTTAGGCTTTCAAAAGACAACACTCACCGGATGGTGTGCTGCTGCATTGCACTCCTGCGTCTTCACCATGCCCGCAGTTGTGAATGAGTGGTCCGTTATTAGGACACGAGAAAAGATCCGTTTCAGTTCCGACACACTGAACATTGTCCAGAATGATGTCTCCACTCCCTTGTCCAAAGGCAGCATTACTAAGGGCACTCCCAGTATCACCTAGACCAAGAATTTGACACACGACTGCTGCATCGGTGTCGTCCCACAGATCATCACAGACGGTTCCCCATTGTCCGTTGTAATTGACTTCAACTCGACCTTCGTTACTTGATGAGCCATCGACTAGACGGATTGATACTGAATTTGGCGAGAGTGTAGTAATACAGCATTTATTATGGGCCATCGATCTAGTAAGCTATTCTGAGGCACAGAGATAAATTATTAACCTGGCTTTAGCACAGCTGCCATTAAGGTGCTCTAGCATTTCAAGGAGTTAATTCCTACCAGGTACCCACTGACATCTTCTGGGTCGATTATGGCGAATGTAGATCAATGTCTTGCCAAAGGATATTAGTGCAGTGGCGGGAATCGAACAGCGAACCTTGTGATCGACAGTCTGGTGACGCGTCCATACGACCGCGACACCTCTAGTATAATACATCAGATTATTTGCACACCAAGTTATAATTTGCATAAAGCTCTTTCCTTTTTGTTTAGTCTTTTGGGAAATTATTTCTTGAAATACTTTGATCGAAGCTTTAGTAAGTCATAAGAACAATCTCCTTTATCCTAGAGATGCAACTTGAGTTCTTTTACCTTATCATCTAACAAGTTACACTTGAAATAGATGTCGTTTTGCCTTGCAAATAATAAAACTCACCAAAGGGTATGCTGCCCTTCCTAAACTCATTCTCATTGATGTTGATTGCAATCTTTTTTTAAATATTTGTGTCAGTGTATCATATTAAAGAAGTTAGCGTTTACGATCTAAACTGTAGCATTGACAATTTGCCATCAGTCTTACCTTCATTATTTTAGTCAAAGGTAATGGAGTATATAAATTTCAAAATATTGTCAAGTTATCACACAAACAGATAACTTTTAGGCTTTCAAATGACAACACTCACCGGATGATGTGCTGCTGCATTGCACTCCTGCGTCTTCACCATGCCCGCAGTTGTGAATGAGTGGTCCGTTATTAGGACACGAGAAAAGATCCGTTTCAGTTCCGACACACTGAACATTGTCCAGAATGATGTCTCCACTCCCTTGTCCAAAGGCAGCATTACTAAGGGCACTCCCAGTATCACCTAGACCAAGAATTTGACACACGACTGCTGCATCGGTGTCGTCCCACAGATCATCACAGACGGTTCCCCATTGTCCGTTGTAATTGACTTCAACTCGACCTTCGTTACTTGATGAGCCATCGACTAGACGGATTGATACTGAATTTGGCGAGAGTGTAGTAATACAGCATTTATTATGGGCCATCGATCTAGTAAGCTATTCTGAGGCACAGATATAAATTATTAACCTGGCTTTAGCACAACTGCCATTAAGGCGCTCTAGCATTTCAAGGAGTTAATTCCTACCAGGTACCCACCGACATCTTCTGGGTCGATTATGGCGAATGTAGATCAATGTCTTGCTAAAGGATATTAGTGCCGCGGCGGGAATCGAACAGCGAACCTTGTGATCGACAGTCTGGTGACGTGTCCATACGACCACGACACCTCTAGTATAATACATCAGATTATTTGCACACCAAGTTATAATTCGCATAAAGCTCTTTCCTTCTTGTTATGTCTTTTGGGAAATTATTTCTTGAAATACTTTGATCGAATCTTTAGTAAGTCATAAGAACAATCTCCTTCATCCTAGAGATGCAACTTAAGTTTTTTTGACTTAAAGGTACTATGTCCCATTTGCAGGCCAAAAAAATGAAAAGGTTAAATTCCTACGGCATTTGATAGATAATACTAATTTAGAACTTCCCTAAAGAAAGTGGGGCTAAAAAAAGTCTTCAAGTGGGAAAATAACGACTATTAATTGTCAAATCGACTTAGGAGCAATAGAGCCAATAAGTAATAGTCTTGATTTTCAGACCATTGTACCGAATGGTCGTACTTTATGCTGCGCAAAGATTTAATCAGTTTAATTTTGGCCATCACAAGAAGTGGGTTGTTGATGTAAACAAATGCTAATGTATGTTATTACCAGAGAAGAAAAAAGCCAGTCAGTCACTCAATAGTGTCTGGCAGTGAAGTCTAGCAAGTAAATGGGTTTGCTTGCATAATATCAATATTAGGACACTGCTAACGTTTAAATTTCACAGATAGGACATCCATGACATATTCATAATTCCTGCAAAGTTTTACAGAATTTGAGGTTGGCTGCAAAAGGGACATAGTACCTTTAACAGCTAACAAGTTACACTTGAAATAGATGTCGTTTTGCCTTGCAAATAACGAAACTCACCAAAGGGTATGCTGATGTTCCTAAACTACATTCTCATTGATGTTGATCGCGATCTTTTTTAAATATTTGTGTCAGTGTATCATATTAAAGAAGTTAGCGTTTACGATCTAAACTGTAGCATTGACAATTTGCCATCAGACTTACCTTTATTATTTTAGTCAAAGGTAATGGAGTATATACATTTCCAAATATTGTCAAGTTATCAAACAAAAATATATGTTTAAGGCTTTCAAATGACAACACTCACCGGATGGTGTGCTGATGCATTGCACTCCTGCGTCTTCTCCATGCCCGCAGTTGTGACTGAGTGGACCGTTACTAGGACACGAGAAGAGATCCGTTTCAGTTCCGACACACTCAACATTGTCCAGAATGATATCTCCACTCCCTTCTCCAAAGGCAGCACTCCCAAGGGCACTCCCGCTCTCACCTAGACCAAGAATTTGACACACCACTGCCGCATCGGTGTCGTCCCACAGATCATCACAGACGGTTCCCCATTGTCCGTTGTAATTGACTTCAACTCGACCTTCGTTACTTGATGAGCCATCGACTAGACGGATTGATACTGAATTTGGTGAGAGTGTAATAATACAGCATTTAGTATGCGCCATCGATCTAGTAAGCTATTCTGAGGCACAGAGATAAATTATTAACCTGGCTTTAGCACAGCTGCCATTAAGGCGCTCTAGCATTTCAAGGAGTTAATTCCTACCAGGTACCCACTATCATCTTTTGGGTCGAGTGTGGCGAATGTAGATCAATGTCTTGCTAAAGGATATTAGTGCCGCGGCGGGACTCGAACCGCGGACCTTGTGATCGACAGTCTGATGACGTGTCCATACGACCACGACACCCCTAGTGTAATACATCAGATTATTCGCACACTAAGTTATAATTCGCATGTAGCTCTTTCCTTCTTGTTATGTCTTTTGGGAAATTATTTCTTGAAATACATTTCGTTCTGCTTTACAAATAATGAAACTCACCAAATGGTATGCTGCCCTTCCTAAACTCATTCTCATTGATGTTGATTGCAATCTTTTTTTAAATATTTGTGTCAGTGTATCATATTAAAGAAGTTAGCGTTTACGATCTAAACTGTAGCATTGACAATTTGCCATCAGTCTTACCTTCATTATTTTAGTCAAAGGTAATGGAGTATATAAATTTCAAAATATTGTCAAGTTATCACACAAACAGATAACTTTTAGGCTTTCAAATGACAACACTCACCGGATGATGTGCTGCTGCATTGCACTCCTGCGTCTTCACCATGCCCGCAGTTGTGAATGAGTGGTCCGTTATTAGGACACGAGAAAAGATCCGTTTCAGTTCCGACACACTGAACATTGTCCAGAATGATGTCTCCACTACCTTGTCCAAAGGCAGCATTACTAAGGGCACTCCCAGTATCACCTAGACCAAGAATTTGACACACGACTGCCGCATCGGTGTCGTCCCACAGATCATCACAGACGGTTCCCCATTGTCCGTTGTAATTGACTTCAACTCGACCTTCGTTACTTGATGAGCCATCGACAAGACGGATTGATACTGAATTTGGTGAGAGTGTAATAATACAGCATTTAGTATGCGCCATCGATCTAGTAAGCTATTCTGAGGCACAGAGATAAATTATTAACCTGGCTTTAGCACAGCTGCCATTAAGGCGCTCTAGCATTTCAAGGAGTTAATTCCTACCAGGTACCCACTTACATCTTCTGGGTCGAGTGTGGCGAATGTAGATCAATGTCTTGCTAAATGATATTAGTGCCGCGGCGGGACTCGAACCGCGGACCTTGTGTATGATCGACAGTCTGGTGACGTGTCCATACGACCACGCCACCTCTAGTGTAATACATCAGATTATTCGCACACCAAGTTATAATTCGCATCAAGCTCTCTCCTTTTTGTTAAGTCTATGGGGAAATTATTTCTTGAAATACTTTGATCGAACCTTTAGTAAGTCATAAGAACAATCTTTTTTATCCTAGAGATGCAACTTGAGTTATTTTGACTTAACATCTAACAAGTTGAAATAGATGTCGTTTTGCCTTGCAAATAACGAAACTCACCAAATGGTTTACTGCCGCTCCTAAACTTATTTTCATTGATGTTGATCGCGAACTTGTTTAGATATTTGTGCATGTATATCATGTTAAAGAAGCAACCGTTTATTATCTAAAGCGTAGCATTGGCATTTTGCCATTAGTCTTTAACCTTCATTTTTTGAGTCAAAGGTAATAGAGTATATAAAATTCCAAATATTGTCAAGTTATCAAACAAAAAGATACCTTTTAGGCTTTCAAATGACAACACTCACCGGATGGTGTGCTGATGCATTGCACTCCTGCGTCTTCTCCATGCCCGCAGTTGTGACTGAGTGGTCCGTTACTTGGACACGAGAAGAGATCCGTTTCAGTTCCGACACACTCAACATTGTCCAGAATGATGTCTCCACTCCCTTCTCCAAAGGCAGCACTCCCAAGGGCACTCCCGCTCTCACCTAGACCAAGAATTTGACACACCACGGCCGCATCGGTGTCGTCCCAGAGATCATCACAGACGGTTCCCCATTGTCCGTTGTAATTGACTTCAACTCGACCTTCGTTACTTGATGAGCCATCGACAAGACGGATTGCACCTAAACGTTGCAAGAGTGTAAAACATAAAATTAGTTGCACACCAAATTTCATAGTTCTGCCTATAGCTCTGTCTTTTTAATTTTTTTGCAGAATTATTGCTTGAAATACTTTGACATCACCCTCAATAAATCATCAGAACAATTGTGTACATCCTAGAGAAGCAACTTGAGATCTTCAGACTTGAAAGCCTCAAAGTTACATTAAAAAGATTTCCCTTTCTTAAAGGCTGACAAGTTACACTAGAAATAGATTTTGTTTCGCCTTTTAAATGACAAAACTCAGCAGATAGTGTGCTGTCGGTCCCTTATCCATTCGTATTGATTTTGATCGCAATCTATTGTAAAGAATTCTGTCAGTGTACTATATTAAAGAAGGAACTGTTAACGCTCTGATCCTTGGCATTGACCCTTTGCCGTTAGTTCTGCCGTCACTTTTTAGTCAAAGGTAATTATATGTATAGATTACCCAATAATTTAAAGGTATCAGGCAGAAGAATTGTTTAGGCTTTCAAGTGACAAAACTCACCAGATGATGTGCTGATGCATTGCACTCCTGCGTCTTCACCATGCCCGCAGTTGTGATTGAGTGGTCCGTTGTTAGGACACGAGAAGAGATCCGTTTCAGTTCCAACACACTGAACGTCGTCCAGAATGATGTCTCCACTCCCTTGTCCAAAGGCAGCACTCCCAAGGGCACTCCCGCTCTCACCTAGACCAAGAATTTGACACACGACTGCCGCATCGGTGTCGTCCCAGTAATCATCACAGACGGTTCCCCATTGTCCGTTGTAATTGACTTCAACTCGACCTTCGTTACTTGATGAGCCATCGACTAGACGGATTGATACTGAATTTGGCGAGAGTGTAATAATACAGCATTTATTATACGCCATCGATCTAGTAAACTATTCTGAGGCACAGAGAGAAATTATTAACCTGGCTTTAGCAAAGCTGCCATTAAGGCGCTCTAGCATATCAAGGAGTTAATTCCTACCAGGTACCCACATACATCTTCTGGGTCAAGTGTGGCAAAATGTAGATCAATGTCTTGCTAAAGGATATTAGTGCCGCGGCGGGACTCGAACCACGGACCTTGTGTGTGATCGACAGTCTGGTGACGTGTCCATACGACCACGACACCTCTAGTTTAATACCTCAGATTACTCGCACACCAAATTATAATTCCCATAAAGCTCCTTCCTTTTTGTTAAGTCTTTAGGGAAATTATTTCTTGAAATACTTTGATCGAATCTTTACTAAGGTATAAGAAGAATCTCCTTTATCCTAGAGATCCAGCTTGAGTTCTTCTGACTTAACAGCTCACAAGTTACACTTGAAATAGATGTCGTTTTGCCTTGCAAATAACGAAACTCACCAAATGGTTTACTGCCGCTCCTAAACTTATTTTCATTGATGTTGATCGCGAACTTGTTTAGATATTTGTGCATGTGTATCATGTTAAAGAAGCAACCGTTTATTATCTAAAGCGTAGCATTGGCATTTTGCCATCAGTCTTGAACCTTCATTTTTTTAGTCAAAGGTAATGGAGTATATAAACTTCCAAATATTGTCAAGTTATCAAACAAAAAGATACCTTTTAGGCTTTCAAATGACAACACTCACCGGATGGTGTGCTGATGCATTGCACTCCTGCGTCTTCTCCATGCCCGCAGTTGTGACTGAGTGGTCCGTTACTAGGACACGAGAAGAGATCCGTTTCAGTTCCGACACACTCAACATTGTCCAGAATGATGTCTCCACTCCCTTCTCCAAAGGCAGCACTCCCAAGGGCACTCCCGCTCTCACCTAGACCAAGAATTTGACACACCACGGCCGCATCGGTGTCGTCCCAGAGATCATCACAGACGGTTCCCCATTGTCCGTTGTAATTGACTTCAACTCGACCTTCGTTACTTGATGAGCCATCGACAAGACGGATTGCACCTAAACGTTGCAAGAGTGTAAAACATCAAATTAGTTGCACACCAAATTTCATAGTCCTGCCTATAGCTCTGTCTTTTTAATTTTTTTGCAGAATTATTGCTTGAAATACTTTGACATCACCCTCAATAAATCATCAGAACAATTGTGTACATCCTAGAGAAGCAACTTGAGATCTTCAGACTTGAAAGCCTCAAAGTTACATTAAAAAGATTTCCCTTTCTTAAAGGCTGACAAGTTACACTAGAAATAGATTTTGTTTCGCCTTTTAAATGACAAAACTCAGCAGATAGTGTGCTGTCGGTCCCTTATCCATTCGTATTGATTTTGATCGCAATCTATTGTAAAGAATTCTGTCAGTGTACTATATTAAAGAAGGAACTGTTAACGCTCTGATCCTTGGCATTGACCCTTTGCCGTTAGTTCTGCCGTCACTTTTTAGTCAAAGGTAATTATATGTATAGATTACCCAATAATTTAAAGGTATCAGGCAGAAGAATTGTTTAGGCTTTCAAGTGACAAAACTCACCAGATGATGTGCTGATGCATTGCACTCCTGCGTCTTCACCATGCCCGCAGTTGTGATTGAGTGGTCCGTTGTTAGGACACGAGAAGAGATCCGTTTCAGTTCCAACACACTGAACGTCGTCCAGAATGATGTCTCCACTCCCTTGTCCAAAGGCAGCACTCCCAAGGGCACTCCCGCTCTCACCTAGACCAAGAATTTGACACACGACTGCCGCATCGGTGTCGTCCCAGTAATCATCACAGACGGTTCCCCATTGTCCGTTGTAATTGACTTCAACTCGACCTTCGTTACTTGATGAGCCATCGACTAGACGGATTGATACTGAATTTGGCGAGAGTGTAATAATACAGCATTTATTATACGCCATCGATCTAGTAAACTATTCTGAGGCACAGAGAGAAATTATTAACCTGGCTTTAGCAAAGCTGCCATTAAGGCGCTCTAGCATATCAAGGAGTTAATTCCTACCAGGTACCCACATACATCTTCTGGGTCAAGTGTGGCAAAATGTAGATCAATGTCTTGCTAAAGGATATTAGTGCCGCGGCGGGACTCGAACCACGGACCTTGTGTGTGATCGACAGTCTGGTGACGTGTCCATACGACCACGACACCTCTAGTTTAATACCTCAGATTACTCGCACACCAAATTATAATTCCCATAAAGCTCCTTCCTTTTTGTTAAGTCTTTAGGGAAATTATTTCTTGAAATACTTTGATCGAATCTTTACTAAGGTATAAGAAGAATCTCCTTTATCCTAGAGATCCAGCTTGAGTTCTTCTGACTTAACAGCTCACAAGTTACACTTGAAATAGATGTCGTTTTGCCTTGCAAATAACGAAACTCACCAAATGGTTTACTGCCGCTCCTAAACTTATTTTCATTGATGTTGATCGCGAACTTGTTTAGATATTTGTGCATGTGTATCATGTTAAAGAAGCAACCGTTTATTATCTAAAGCGTAGCATTGGCATTTTGCCATCAGTCTTGAACCTTCATTTTTTTAGTCAAAGGTAATGGAGTATATAAACTTCCAAATATTGTCAAGTTATCAAACAAAAAGATACCTTTTAGGCTTTCAAATGACAACACTCACCGGATGGTGTGCTGATGCATTGCACTCCTGCGTCTTCTCCATGCCCGCAGTTGTGACTGAGTGGTCCGTTACTAGGACACGAGAAGAGATCCGTTTCAGTTCCGACACACTCAACATTGTCCAGAATGATGTCTCCACTCCCTTCTCCAAAGGCAGCACTCCCAAGGGCACTCCCGCTCTCACCTAGACCAAGAATTTGACACACCACGGCCGCATCGGTGTCGTCCCAGAGATCATCACAGACGGTTCCCCATTGTCCGTTGTAATTGACTTCAACTCGACCTTCGTTACTTGATGAGCCATCGACAAGACGGATTGCACCTAAACGTTGCAAGAGTGTAAAACATCAAATTAGTTGCACACCAAATTTCATAGTCCTGCCTATAGCTCTGTCTTTTTAATTTTTTTGCAGAATTATTGCTTGAAATACTTTGACATCACCCTCAATAAATCATCAGAACAATTGTGTACATCCTAGAGAAGCAACTTGAGATCTTCAGACTTGAAAGCCTCAAAGTTACATTAAAAAGATTTCCCTTTCTTAAAGGCTGACAAGTTACACTAGAAATAGATTTTGTTTCGCCTTTTAAATGACAAAACTCAGCAGATAGTGTGCTGTCGGTCCCTTATCCATTCGTATTGATTTTGATCGCAATCTATTGTAAAGAATTCTGTCAGTGTACTATATTAAAGAAGGAACTGTTAACGCTCTGATCCTTGGCATTGACCCTTTGCCGTTAGTTCTGCCGTCACTTTTTAGTCAAAGGTAATTATATGTATAGATTACCCAATAATTTAAAGGTATCAGGCAGAAGAATTGTTTAGGCTTTCAAGTGACAAAACTCACCAGATGATGTGCTGATGCATTGCACTCCTGCGTCTTCACCATGCCCGCAGTTGTGATTGAGTGGTCCGTTGTTAGGACACGAGAAGAGATCCGTTTCAGTTCCAACACACTGAACGTCGTCCAGAATGATGTCTCCACTCCCTTGTCCAAAGGCAGCACTCCCAAGGGCACTCCCGCTCTCACCTAGACCAAGAATTTGACACACGACTGCCGCATCGGTGTCGTCCCAGTAATCATCACAGACGGTTCCCCATTGTCCGTTGTAATTGACTTCAACTCGACCTTCGTTACTTGATGAGCCATCGACTAGACGGATTGATACTGAATTTGGCGAGAGTGTAATAATACAGCATTTATTATACGCCATCGATCTAGTAAACTATTCTGAGGCACAGAGAGAAATTATTAACCTGGCTTTAGCAAAGCTGCCATTAAGGCGCTCTAGCATATCAAGGAGTTAATTCCTACCAGGTACCCACATACATCTTCTGGGTCAAGTGTGGCAAAATGTAGATCAATGTCTTGCTAAAGGATATTAGTGCCGCGGCGGGACTCGAACCACGGACCTTGTGTGTGATCGACAGTCTGGTGACGTGTCCATACGACCACGACACCTCTAGTTTAATACCTCAGATTACTCGCACACCAAATTATAATTCCCATAAAGCTCCTTCCTTTTTGTTAAGTCTTTAGGGAAATTATTTCTTGAAATACTTTGATCGAATCTTTACTAAGGTATAAGAAGAATCTCCTTTATCCTAGAGATCCAGCTTGAGTTCTTCTGACTTAACAGCTCACAAGTTACACTTGAAATAGATGTCGTTTTGCCTTGCAAATAACGAAACTCACCAAATGGTTTACTGCCGCTCCTAAACTTATTTTCATTGATGTTGATCGCGAACTTGTTTAGATATTTGTGCATGTGTATCATGTTAAAGAAGCAACCGTTTATTATCTAAAGCGTAGCATTGGCATTTTGCCATCAGTCTTGAACCTTCATTTTTTTAGTCAAAGGTAATGGAGTATATAAACTTCCAAATATTGTCAAGTTATCAAACAAAAAGATACCTTTTAGGCTTTCAAATGACAACACTCACCGGATGGTGTGCTGATGCATTGCACTCCTGCGTCTTCTCCATGCCCGCAGTTGTGACTGAGTGGTCCGTTACTAGGACACGAGAAGAGATCCGTTTCAGTTCCGACACACTCAACATTGTCCAGAATGATGTCTCCACTCCCTTCTCCAAAGGCAGCACTCCCAAGGGCACTCCCGCTCTCACCTAGACCAAGAATTTGACACACCACGGCCGCATCGGTGTCGTCCCAGAGATCATCACAGACGGTTCCCCATTGTCCGTTGTAATTGACTTCAACTCGACCTTCGTTACTTGATGAGCCATCGACAAGACGGATTGCACCTAAACGTTGCAAGAGTGTAAAACATCAAATTAGTTGCACACCAAATTTCATAGTCCTGCCTATAGCTCTGTCTTTTTAATTTTTTTGCAGAATTATTGCTTGAAATACTTTGACATCACCCTCAATAAATCATCAGAACAATTGTGTACATCCTAGAGAAGCAACTTGAGATCTTCAGACTTGAAAGCCTCAAAGTTACATTAAAAAGATTTCCCTTTCTTAAAGGCTGACAAGTTACACTAGAAATAGATTTTGTTTCGCCTTTTAAATGACAAAACTCAGCAGATAGTGTGCTGTCGGTCCCTTATCCATTCGTATTGATTTTGATCGCAATCTATTGTAAAGAATTCTGTCAGTGTACTATATTAAAGAAGGAACTGTTAACGCTCTGATCCTTGGCATTGACCCTTTGCCGTTAGTTCTGCCGTCACTTTTTAGTCAAAGGTAATTATATGTATAGATTACCCAATAATTTAAAGGTATCAGGCAGAAGAATTGTTTAGGCTTTCAAGTGACAAAACTCACCAGATGATGTGCTGATGCATTGCACTCCTGCGTCTTCACCATGCCCGCAGTTGTGATTGAGTGGTCCGTTGTTAGGACACGAGAAGAGATCCGTTTCAGTTCCAACACACTGAACGTCGTCCAGAATGATGTCTCCACTCCCTTGTCCAAAGGCAGCACTCCCAAGGGCACTCCCGCTCTCACCTAGACCAAGAATTTGACACACGACTGCCGCATCGGTGTCGTCCCAGTAATCATCACAGACGGTTCCCCATTGTCCGTTGTAATTGACTTCAACTCGACCTTCGTTACTTGATGAGCCATCGACTAGACGGATTGATACTGAATTTGGCGAGAGTGTAATAATACAGCATTTATTATACGCCATCGATCTAGTAAACTATTCTGAGGCACAGAGAGAAATTATTACCCTGGCTTTAGCAAAGCTGCCATTAAGGCGCTCTAGCATATCAAGGAGTTAATTCCTACCAGGTACCCACATACATCTTTTGGGTCAAGTGTGGCAAAATGTAGATCAATGTCTTGCTAAAGGATATTAGTGCCGCGGCGGGACTCGAACCACGGACCTTGTGTGTGATCGACAGTCTGGTGACGTGTCCATACGACCACGACACCTCTAGTTTAATACCTCAGATTACTCGCACACCAAATTATAATTCGCATTAAGCTCTTTCCTTTTTGTTAAGTCTTTAGGGAAATTATTTCTTGAAATACTTTGATCGAACCTTTAGTAAGTCATAAGAACAATCTTTTTTATCCTAGAGATGCAACTTGAGTTATTTTGACTTAACATCTAACAAGTTGAAATAGATGTCGTTTTGCCTTACAAATAACGAAACTCACCAAATGGTTTACTGCCGCTCCTAAACTTATTTTCATTGATGTTGATCGCGAACTTGTTTAGATATTTGTGCATGTGTATCATGTTAAAGAAGCAACCGTTTATTATCTAAAGCGTAGCATTGGCATTTTGCCATCAGTCTTGAACCTTCATTTTTTTAGTCAAAGGTAATGGAGTATATAAACTCCCAAATATTGTCAAGTTATCAAACAAAAAGATACCTTTTAGGCTTTCAAATGACAACACTCACCGGATGGTGTGCTGATGCATTGCACTCCTGCGTCTTCTCCATGCCCGCAGTTGTGACTGAGTGGTCCGTTACTAGGACACGAGAAGAGATCCGTTTCAGTTCCGACACACTCAACATTGTCCAGAATGATGTCTCCACTACCTTGTCCAAAAGCAGCATTACTAAGGGCACTCCCAGTCTCACCTAGACCAAGAATTTGACACACCACGGCCGCATCGGTGTCGTCCCAGAGATCATCACAGACGGTTCCCCATTGTCCGTTGTAATTGACTTCAACTCGACCTTCGTTACTTGATGAGCCATCGACTAGACGGATTGATACTGAATTTGGCGAGAGTGTAATAATACAGCATTTATTATACGCCATCGATCTAGTAAACTATTCTGAGGCACAGAGAGAAATTATTACCCTGGCTTTAGCAAAGCTGCCATTAAGGCGCTCTAGCATATCAAGGAGTTAATTCCTACCAGGTACCCACATACATCTTTTGGGTCAAGTGTGGCAAAATGTAGATCAATGTCTTGCTAAAGGATATTAGTGCCGCGGCGGGACTCGAACCACGGACCTTGTGTGTGATCGACAGTCTGGTGACGTGTCCATACGACCACGACACCTCTAGTTTAATACCTCAGATTACTCGCACACCAAATTATAATTCGCATTAAGCTCTTTCCTTTTTGTTAAGTCTTTAGGGAAATTATTTCTTGAAATACTTTGATCGAACCTTTAGTAAGTCATAAGAACAATCTTTTTTATCCTAGAGATGCAACTTGAGTTATTTTGACTTAACATCTAACAAGTTGAAATAGATGTCGTTTTGCCTTACAAATAACGAAACTCACCAAATGGTTTACTGCCGCTCCTAAACTTATTTTCATTGATGTTGATCGCGAACTTGTTTAGATATTTGTGCATGTGTATCATGTTAAAGAAGCAACCGTTTATTATCTAAAGCGTAGCATTGGCATTTTGCCATCAGTCTTGAACCTTCATTTTTTTAGTCAAAGGTAATGGAGTATATAAACTCCCAAATATTGTCAAGTTATCAAACAAAAAGATACCTTTTAGGCTTTCAAATGACAACACTCACCGGATGGTGTGCTGATGCATTGCACTCCTGCGTCTTCTCCATGCCCGCAGTTGTGACTGAGTGGTCCGTTGCTAGGACACGAGAAGAGATCCGTTTCAGTTCCGACACACTCAACATTGTCCAGAATGATGTCTCCACTACCTTGTCCAAAAGCAGCATTACTAAGGGCACTCCCAGTCTCACCTAGACCAAGAATTTGACACACCACGGCCGCATCGGTGTCGTCCCAGAGATCATCACAGACGGTTCCCCATTGTCCGTTGTAATTGACTTCAACTCGACCTTCGTTACTTGATGAGCCATCGACTAGACGGATTGATACTGAATTTGGCGAGAGTGTAATAATACAGCATTTATTATGCGTCATCGATCTAGTAAACTATTCTGAGGCACAGAGATAAATTATTAACCTGGCTTTAGCACAGCTGCCATTAAGGAGCTCTAGCATTTCAAGGAGTTAATTCCTACCAGGTACCCACTTACATCTTCTGGGTCGAGTGTGGCGAATGTAGATCAATGTCTTGCTAAATGATATTAGAGCCGCGGCGGGACTCGAACCGCGGACCTTGTGTGTGATCGACAGTCTGGTGACGTGTCCCTACGACCACGCCACCTCTAGTGTAATACAACAGATTATTCGCACACCAAGTTATAATTCGCATTAAGCTCTTTCCTTTTTGTTAAGTCTTTAGGGAAATTATTTCTTGAAATACTTTGATCGAACCTTTAGTAAGTCATAAGAACAATCTTTTTTATCCTAGAGATGCAACTTGAGTTATTTTGACTTAACATCTAACAAGTTGAAATAGATGTCGTTTTGCCTTACAAATAACGAAACTCACCAAATGGTTTACTGCCGCTCCTAAACTTATTTTCATTGATGTTGATCGCGAACTTGTTTAGATATTTGTGCATGTATATCATGTTAAAGAAGCAACCGTTTATTATCTAAAGCGTAGCATTGGCATTTTGCCATTAGTCTTTAACCTTCATTTTTTGAGTCAAAGGTAATAGAGTATATAAAATTCCAAATATTGTCAAGTTATCAAACAAAAAGATACCTTTTAGGCTTTCAAATGACAACACTCACCGGATGGTGTGCTGATGCATTGCACTCCTGCGTCTTCTCCATGCCCGCAGTTGTGACTGAGTGGTCCGTTACTTGGACAAGAAAAGAGATCCGTTTCAGTTCCGACACACTCAACATTGTCCAGAATGATGTCTCCACTCCCTTCTCCAAAGGCGGCACTCCCAAGGGCACTCCCGCTCTCACCTAGACCAAGAATTTGACACACCACGGCCGCATCGGTGTCGTCCCAGAGATCATCACAGACGGTTCCCCATTGTCCGTTGTAATTGACTTCAACTCGACCTTCGTTACTTGATGAGCCATCGACTAGACGGATTGATACTGAATTTGGCGAGAGTGTAATAATACAGCATTTATTATACGCCATCGATCTAGTAAACTATTCTGAGGCACAGAGAGAAATTATTACCCTGGCTTTAGCAAAGCTGCCATTAAGGCGCTCTAGCATATCAAGGAGTTAATTCCTACCAGGTACCCACATACATCTTTTGGGTCAAGTGTGGCCAAATGTAGATCAATGTCTTGCTAAAGGATATTAGTGCCGCGGCGGGACTCGAACCACGGACCTTGTGTGTGATCGACAGTCTGGTGACGTGTCCATACGACCACGACACCTCTAGTTTAATACCTCAGATTACTCGCACACCAAATTATAATTCGCATTAAGCTCTTTCCTTTTTGTTAAGTCTTTAGGGAAATTATTTCTTGAAATACTTTGATCGAACCTTTAGTAAGTCATAAGAACAATCTTTTTTATCCTAGAGATGCAACTTGAGTTATTTTGACTTAACATCTAACAAGTTGAAATAGATGTCGTTTTGCCTTACAAATAACGAAACTCACCAAATGGTTTACTGCCGCTCCTAAACTTATTTTCATTGATGTTGATCGCGAACTTGTTTAGATATTTGTGCATGTGTATCATGTTAAAGAAGCAACCGTTTATTATCTAAAGCGTAGCATTGGCATTTTGCCATCAGTCTTGAACCTTCATTTTTTTAGTCAAAGGTAATGGAGTATATAAACTCCCAAATATTGTCAAGTTATCAAACAAAAAGATACCTTTTAGGCTTTCAAATGACAACACTCACCGGATGGTGTGCTGATGCATTGCACTCCTGCGTCTTCTCCATGCCCGCAGTTGTGACTGAGTGGTCCGTTACTAGGACACGAGAAGAGATCCGTTTCAGTTCCGACACACTCAACATTGTCCAGAATGATGTCTCCACTACCTTGTCCAAAAGCAGCATTACTAAGGGCACTCCCAGTCTCACCTAGACCAAGAATTTGACACACCACGGCCGCATCGGTGTCGTCCCAGAGATCATCACAGACGGTTCCCCATTGTCCGTTGTAATTGACTTCAACTCGACCTTCGTTACTTGATGAGCCATCGACTAGACGGATTGATACTGAATTTGGCGAGAGTGTAATAATACAGCATTTATTATGCGTCATCGATCTAGTAAACTATTCTGAGGCACAGAGATAAATTATTAACCTGGCTTTAGCACAGCTGCCATTAAGGAGCTCTAGCATTTCAAGGAGTTAATTCCTACCAGGTACCCACTTACATCTTCTGGGTCGAGTGTGGCGAATGTAGATCAATGTCTTGCTAAATGATATTAGAGCCGCGGCGGGACTCGAACCGCGGACCTTGTGTGTGATCGACAGTCTGGTGACGTGTCCCTACGACCACGCCACCTCTAGTGTAATACAACAGATTATTCGCACACCAAGTTATAATTCGCATTAAGCTCTTTCCTTTTTGTTAAGTCTTTAGGGAAATTATTTCTTGAAATACTTTGATCGAACCTTTAGTAAGTCATAAGAACAATCTTTTTTATCCTAGAGATGCAACTTGAGTTATTTTGACTTAACATCTAACAAGTTGAAATAGATGTCGTTTTGCCTTACAAATAACGAAACTCACCAAATGGTTTACTGCCGCTCCTAAACTTATTTTCATTGATGTTGATCGCGAACTTGTTTAGATATTTGTGCATGTATATCATGTTAAAGAAGCAACCGTTTATTATCTAAAGCGTAGCATTGGCATTTTGCCATTAGTCTTTAACCTTCATTTTTTGAGTCAAAGGTAATAGAGTATATAAAATTCCAAATATTGTCAAGTTATCAAACAAAAAGATACCTTTTAGGCTTTCAAATGACAACACTCACCGGATGGTGTGCTGATGCATTGCACTCCTGCGTCTTCTCCATGCCCGCAGTTGTGACTGAGTGGTCCGTTACTTGGACAAGAAAAGAGATCCGTTTCAGTTCCGACACACTCAACATTGTCCAGAATGATGTCTCCACTCCCTTCTCCAAAGGCGGCACTCCCAAGGGCACTCCCGCTCTCACCTAGACCAAGAATTTGACACACCACGGCCGCATCGGTGTCGTCCCAGAGATCATCACAGACGGTTCCCCATTGTCCGTTGTAATTGACTTCAACTCGACCT
Organism: Strongylocentrotus droebachiensis; assembly: GCA_035222895.1. Taxonomy (NCBI): domain Eukaryota; kingdom Metazoa; phylum Echinodermata; class Echinoidea; order Camarodonta; family Strongylocentrotidae; genus Strongylocentrotus; species Strongylocentrotus droebachiensis. Next base: position 204,337 of record JAVYIG010002994.1, read on the forward strand.
TCGTTACTTGATGAGCCATCGACTAGACGGATTGATACTGAATTTGGCGAGAGTGTAATAATACAGCATTTATTATACGCCATCGATCTAGTAAACTATTCTGAGGCACAGAGAGAAATTATTACCCTGGCTTTAGCAAAGCTGCCATTAAGGCGCTCTAGCATATCAAGGAGTTAATTCCTACCAGGTACCCACATACATCTTTTGGGTCAAGTGTGGCCAAATGTAGATCAATGTCTTGCTAAAGGATATTAGTGCCGCGGCGGGACTCGAACCACGGACCTTGTGTGTGATCGACAGTCTGGTGACGTGTCCATACGACCACGACACCTCTAGTTTAATACCTCAGATTACTCGCACACCAAATTATAATTCCCATAAAGCTCCTTCCTTTTTGTTAAGTCTTTAGGGAAATTATTTCTTGAAATACTTTGATCGAATCTTTACTAAGGTATAAGAAGAATCTCCTTTATCCTAGAGATCCAGCTTGAGTTCTTCTGACTTAACAGCTCACAAGTTACACTTGAAATAGATGTCGTTTTGCCTTGCAAATAACGAAACTCACCAAATGGTTTACTGCCGCTCCTAAACTTATTTTCATTGATGTTGATCGCGAACTTGTTTAGATATTTGTGCATGTGTATCATGTTAAAGAAGCAACCGTTTATTATCTAAAGCGTAGCATTGGCATTTTGCCATCAGTCTTTAACCTTCATTTTTTTAGTCAAAGGTAATGGAGTATATAAACTTCCAAATATTGTCAAGTTATCAAACAAAAAGATACCTTTTAGGCTTTCAAATGACAACACTCACCGGATGGTGTGCTGATGCATTGCACTCCTGCGTCTTCTCCATGCCCGCAGTTGTGACTGAGTGGTCCGTTACTAGGACACGAGAAGAGATCCGTTTCAGTTCCGACACACTCAACATTGTCCAGAATGATGTCTCCACTACCTTGTCCAAAAGCAGCATTACTAAGGGCACTCCCGCTCTCACCTAGACCAAGAATTTGACACACGACTGTAGCATCGGTGTCGTCCCACAGATCATCACAAACGGTTCCCCATTGTCCGTTGTAATAGACTTCGACTCGGCCTTCGTTACTTGATGAGCCATCGACCAGACGGATTGATGCTGAGGAGGTTGGCAAAACAGTGATATATCAAATTACTCACTGACCCACTTTGATATTCTGCCTAATACTCATTCCCTTTTGAAGTGTTTTGAGGAATTATTTCCTGAAATACATTGGCCTAACCCTCATTAAGTCATAGGAACAATCTTGTTCTAATATCCTAGAGATGTAACTCGAAATCTTTTTAATTAAAAGCTAATAAGTTAAGATAGAAAATGATATATCTTTGGTTTTCAAATGGCAAAACTTACCAGAAGGTCTACTACCGCTACCAAATCCGTTTTAATTGTTGTTAATCGCAATCTATTTTCAATATTTCTGTCAGTCTATCATGTTACGATCTGAACCTGAGCCTTGCCCATTTGCCATCAGTTCAGCCTCTCCTTTGTTTTAGTCAAAGGTAAATTACCTTATCCTGTTAAGTTATTCAACAAAAGGTATCGTTAAGGCTCGCAAATGACAAAACTCATACACGTGGATATCAGATAAAACAGTGTCGTGGTCTAGTGGATATTTCACAGATTGTGGATCACATGGTTCGTTTTATAGTTCCGTTGCCTCACTAATGTCCGCTGGTAAGACAATAATCTATATTTGCCACTCTCCACCCGGGTGTGGTAAATGGGTACCCGATAGGAAGAAATTACTTGAATGCTTTAGCGCCTTATTATGGCAGCTCGGCTACAGTCGGGACAATAGTATGATACTTTGTACTAAGCGCATGTGGAATAGTATCCGCGCTATATACATGGACCTTTTATTTTAATTGCTATCACTCACCAGATGGCTGCAGGGGCGGCGATCCCGGGGGGGGGGGGGCGGGGGGGGGGAGACACGTCCCCCCTCAATTTTGTTTAGGGGGATCGACCTCCCTGAAAATTTAAAAAGGTGCACTCAAAAAATGTATAGCAAAAACTGACTAAAGACTGCAACACACTTTTAGGCCTGGAGGCCCAAGAGTGCAGCGTTTAGACAAATAAAAATGCAAAAAAAAACTTCTCGCTCGCATAATACCCTTCAAAGTGTACAAGTAAATATTGTACAAAAGTGAAGTGTGAAAAAAGTATATCACTTGTTTTTATACTATATTTTTAATAAGGAATGTAATTTTTTAATATAAAAAACTTCAAAAACCTGTGAGGGGTAATCACTTCCGTCACCTTCACCCCTCTAGTTCACTATGCTCCCTCGGACTTGCGTACTGATGGGGAGGGGGAGGGACTTGGGGCAGTTGCCCTCCCCCCCCCCAATAAATTTAGAAACGTGGTTAATTTTATAATTCGATACCAGTGATTTACAAATGTTGCTGAAATGACATGGTTTTTCACAGAGCTTCCCGGGCTGTGCCCCCTGGACCCCACCAAGGGCCCTAAGGTGGCCCCTGGTGGCCCATCGGACCGTTATGAAATGCCTATAAGCCCTGAGCTTCCGGGGGCTCTGCCCTCTGGACCCGACTAGGGCCCTGTGGTGGGCCCCTGGATGCTCATCTGACAGTAATGAACTGCCTAAAAAAAACTGAGCTTCCGGGGGCTCTGCCCACTGGACCCAACCAAGGGCCCTAAGGTGGCCCATGGATACTCATCTGATCGTAATTTAATGCCTAAAATCCCTTAGATTATAGGAGCTACGCCCATTACCCCCACACCAAATAGTGACCTGCTTGCCAGTTTCACAAATAAGGTATCAAAATATGCTCATCCGACCGTAATTAAATGCCTATAACCCCTGACCTTCCTGAACCCCACGCCAATTTACGTTCCAATTGCTTTGCTCGCTTTGCTCTTCCTGATCGTCAATACTTTAGCCCCCCCCCCCCCCCCCAAACTTTGAAAAACGTTCCGCGGGGCCTGCATGTAACATGTAAGAGTGGGGGTGATGCGGATTTTTTTTTCTGCCCCCAAACGTTTTTACTCATTACACGAATGCTCCCTCGTCCATCGCATTTCGTCCCCCCCCCCCCCCCCCCCCCCCGGTCATGAAAAGAGATCGCCGCCCCTGGCTGGCTGCCGCTCCTAAATATAATCAAATTCATGTTGATCGCAATCTATTGTTTGATATTTCTGCCAGGGTATCATATTAAAGAAGCAACTGTTTACGATCTGAACCTTAGCATGGTCCAATCCTCACCTTAGAAGCTTTGTCATCAATCCTGTCTTCAATTTTCAGTCAAAGGTAATGAAATATACCAATAGTTTTCTTTTAAAAGCAACGAAGAAGTATGATTATGTGCATCGAACAAAAAATGCACCCATATTATTTTCTAATGAGTAATATTCATTTGATCGACAGTTCTGTTCTTAAAATTTGAAAATGTGCATTCTATGACAATAAATTAAATGATATAAAAGATTTTGATAGAAATTTCAGGAATTGTTTGTATTAAAAATATCACATTTCTTAAATATAAGAATATAAATGATTAAATAGATTTTAATATGGCGTGCGTTACACATGGCAAACACCACATCGAAAAGCAAAATATTCATTTACCGACTCATTACAGGCCCCCTCATCCCTCCCGCCAAACAAAAAATTACCCTCTACGATGTTCAGACTCTTTTGTTAAAAACGATCAATGATTCGGCGGAAACAATGTTCCTTCGCCATTGCTTCCATTATAACTATGGTTCTTTTTTAATTTATTTTTGTATATCACAACATTTTCCAGCAATAATCATAAATTAGATTGCAAGAGGGCAGTAGCCGTTCTAGGGATATTTCAGGAGCTCATCCCCCTCCCAATTTTTACAAGCCCCTCATTATTTTCGCGAGCTACATATAGAATATGACTGCAAGAACCCGACCCCTCCCTCAGCCCCCTCTCTCCAAATTATTCTTCCAAAATCACTGCTGCAAGATGGTCACATTTTGGGTCTTTATTCGTTTCTTTCACTCGAAAGTGAAGAAATGTATCCCAAAACTTACTTTATATGAAGGAAAATAGGAAATATACCACATTCTCATTATGGGATATTTTCTCGGGTAGTGACCCCCCCCCCCCCCCCCCCTCCGAAAATTTGTCAAGCGATATCCAAGATGTGCGCACCCATTAAACCCGGTTGTTGCATTACGCTCCTTTCGCTGCAATATTTTAATTCTTATTATAAGATGGGTAGAAGAATCCCTGCAATCTGATTGGCCAATTACCATGTAATTATTTTTACTGGATGCACGCGACATCGGCGATCGATTCCACCGATATCCTTTTTTTTAATAATAATTCTCATTTTTTTTTTTTTTTTTATAATTTTTTTTTTAATGATTTTTTGTATTTTTTTTTTTGTTGGTGATAATTATTTGTTTTTCGTGTTTTTTGATAATCTGTTTAAAAAAAAAAAAAAAATATATATATATATACCGGTAATATAATTTTTTTTTTTTTTTTTTTTTTTCAAGTTTACAGTTTAAAGGTAATACAAAGTTTTGGTATGGGGTCATGAATTTGGTTCAAATTAACATATTGGAAGCATATGTGATCCTACAATATTCAGTAACCGTTGTCGCTGTTGAAATCGAGTCTAAAGTGATGAAATTAAAAATATTAAGCTGTTCATGTTGTATAGCTCCCTCTCAAGGTCAAGATATCAATTTAGCTATAAAATAATGTTTCTTGACTAGAATCGACCGATTGGCTATTCCCATTTGGAAATTATATACCACAACTACATATTCTGAGATTTTCATGGTCGCAGCTACCATTGTTTGGTCGTAGGCGCTATTTGAAATTTATCAAAATTTACCGGGAGCACCGGTAAATTTTTTAATTCAAATTTTCTCGAAAGCAGAAGTGTTTTAGGGGCTAAATTTTCTGGTGCTTATAATACATCCACAGGGGCACCCAAATATGTACAAATTGTAAAGAATCACTATCCAGTCAATTTTCAAAATTTACCAAAACTTTGTATTACCTTTAATGTGCACTGACAATTTTTTTTTTTTTTTAAATTTTATTTCATGATAAGTTAAAAATCATGCGTCCGGTAAAAAAATACCGGACGCATGCATCCGGTAAATCTGTAAAATAACAAAATGTTGTATTTTTGACAATTTTTGGGGCCCCATCTTATAAAACAGATGATGCACAGGTTTAATTCGTAGGTCGGTGGAATTGTGTGCACGCGGTACCTTTGAATTTGGTCTAAAACCATTCAAAGGTACCTTGTGCACACAATCCCTACCGACGCACTCGAACCTGTGCATCATTTGTATATTATATCACAACCCCCTCAATAAGTACTTGTCCGCCCCCTTTTGTTCACGCACAACATGCAGTCTTACCCCGTCCCTTGCGTAATATTTTTATTTGATGTAAATTCATTATAAAAACACTAAACAATTGTAATTCTGATCCATATAAAAGAAAAACAAGATCAAATGTGATAGTTTTATTCAATTAACCAACACTGCAGGGGCAATCCTGAAAAGCATTTAAAAGAGATCTTTTTCATGTAGATTATATTGGCAAGTATTAACAATAGCGTTAAAATTATAGACGCTCGTAGCAGAAATTAGGTGAGACAATCTTCAGGATCGATGAGGACCATAAGGGCGTTAATTCTGTGCTAAAGTTTATGAGCCACCGCACGTATGGAGTGAACAGACGTAAGTATCAATAGTAAAAATGATTATATTAGGTTGAGTGACACTGTCATCAATGATGATCGCCAACCTATGTTACTTTCTACAAACATCCCCCCCCCCCTCAACAACAAAACAAAACAACAAAAAACTCAAGCGTTACCTAAAACTATTGTATGAATGAATGCAAACATGAAATTATCTTCCCTCCTTCTTTCTTCACTTTATTTCATTCACTTCTTCCTTCTTCCTACATGCATGCAAAGCAACTTCTTTGATGAAAAACTCTGAGCTATTTATGTATATTAGACATGTATACATTTGTGTACACTTAATTCCAATCACTGTGGCATTGTTTGAAATATGTAAGGCTATGATTAAATGTCTATACTAATTAAAGTTTGACTTTGTTAATTCAAGTCACAAGATGATATATTAAAGCAAAGATGAATATACGCCCATATTGATGATTAGAAGATTACTTCTATTTGTATTATTTATGTAAAATTGTTTTACTCAGCAAAAGAAGAAGAAAGAAGTAGATACCGTTTACAATTAAGAATTTCAAGTAATTTTATATAAATTATCTGTTATGTATCAAAATAAACATAAAATTATCATCTTTGCAGCCGGTAATAGTATAGTATTAATGACTGCTTTGAGAGAAATAGTTGTATTATTACGCTCAAGGGAAGGTTAGAATTGTGCTATTACCCGAGGCGTGCCGAGGGCAATAGCCCAATTGTAACCTTCCCGAGAGCGTAATAAAACAACTATTTCTCGAATATTAAAGCAGTCATTAATACTTTTATATGCCGAAAAAAAATAGACTAAAAAATAAAAAATAAAAAATAAAAAATAAAAAAACTTTTGTCGAAGATGAGATTCGAACTCTTGCGTACAAAAGGTAATGAAACTAAAGTCAGCGCCTTAACCCGCTCGGCTATCGCGCTCTGTTAAATACATAGTAGTTTTTTCTTATATATACATTAAAATGGATTGAAAACGGTTTCGAGTGGAGGATGCTTCGCGGCTGCTCCATATAAACAGGCCCTTCTTTTACTTTTGCAATGCATATTGGCACGAATTTAGATCAAGATCTATCGGCAGATGTTGTTTTTTTGTTTTTGGAAGTTTATTTTCGTCTTCATGTCAACAATGCAAGATAAAATTGTCGGTAAGATCGATCGAGATTCAATTGTATTGAAATTGCCGACCAATTTTTCGCACACGTACGCGGTATCCTCGATCGCTCAGACCATTTTTTAACATGTAAACCTATGGGGTAACCATGGAGACTGAACTATTTTCCCAATAACCATGGTTATTGGGAATTTTACAGAAATAGTTGAAGTTTATGAATGCAATTCGACCAATCAGATGGCTGGATTTCTTAAGTGAGGTATATAATGTTGTCTGTTTTGTTCTTTATTAAAAATTTTAAAGAATCGAAGGATATCTAGACCAGGGGCTAAACAAAAAGCAGTAAAATATTGCAATTTCACCTTGTTTTTAGCCTCTGTAAAGCATATATACAAATGATATTGAATTTAAAAAATATGTGTTATCAAATCGAATTGTATATCAAAAAATAAAATGAAACTCCTCCTCAATATCGAAAAGTCCGACCTAGAAACTATCATGACTATAGCGATCAATTTTACTTTGCCTTATCATTATTTGTCTCCTTGCTGAAGTTGAATGTATTGGAAAAGATGCCACTAGAAATATAACATATATTATCTCTTGCATTATATCGATTTAATTTTTGACATTCAAATACATATTTTTGTCTACTGTATTTAAATATTAAAACATCTTTGGTATCCTTTGTTAACTGAAAATTAAGAATGATCCCTTTTTGGATTTTAATCAATAAATGTATGGTTGAAATTTCCTACGAAAAGTCAATAAAACGGTCAATAAGACGAGATATTTCTCGAGTTCCGAAAACATTTCTTACGTTCAGTCTTACCTTGTGCGTTAGCTACTGCCGAACAGAAGCAGACGATTAGACAAACGAAAAGCCTCATCTTGATCAATGATGCGTGTTTCTGATACACGCTGCAAATTCGAAAAACGGATAACCAGTCCGTCCAACTCTTCTGGTGACGTGTGTTGCGTTGAGTTAAAAAATCGCAAACATCTCTCTCCACCTTCTGGCGGTAAACTGGCGACTGCGCCCGTTTTCACCATCAATATACTTATTTCGGCGATGTTTCGACTAAACTTCTGCGACGAATCAGGGTAACTTGAAACAACCAGCAACCTGGGATCGGGTGGAAGTATTATGTTTAACCTTCAACGCCGAGATATTAAATATATCGGTAAACAAAGCACTTGTCGCAAGTTCAAGTAAAAAATAAACTACTTTCTTTTATGACTACAATCATATGGGCTAATTATTATCTATTGGCATAGATTTTACTTTTAAAAAACGTCATAATACTGACGACATTGTCCTTGGGCATTATTGCCTAACGAGTTTGTCAGTGAGAACTCTTGGAAAGAAATCTAAGTGAAATAGTGCCTGGAAAAGTAGTTATCCGTTTATAGTTTAGGCAATATTAAATCCAACTAGGTTATACTTTGTGTAAATCTTTTTATGAAAAATATATTTCATTTTATTTTGTTATTATCTATGTCCCCCCCCCCCCCCCCCCTTCTCTCTTTACCCCCTCCTCACTATTCCTCATTTCGACATATTTATGTCTCTCTCTCTTTCTCTCTCTCTCCCTCTCTCCCTCTCTTTACCGACACCATTCTATTCCTTCTTTCTACATTTTATATTTGTGCTTGTCTGATCCCCCCCCCCATCTCTCTCCCTCCCTCTCTCCCTCTCTCGGTCTCTTTCTCTCTCATTCTCTATATGTGTATTTCCCTCTACCTCTCTCTCTCTGTTACTCTCTGTCTATGTCTGTCTGGTTCTATCTCTCTCTCTTTATCCCTCTCGTACATCTTCCCTCTTTAATCCCCTTTAGTCATTTCAGTACCTATCCGTATGTATTCATCGCCCTCCCCCCCCCCCCCCCCCTCTCTCTCTCTCTCTTTCTCTCTCTCTCCCTCTCTCCCTCTCTTTACCGACACCATTCTATTCCTTCTTTCTACATTTTATATTTGTGCTTGTCTGATCCCCCCATCTCTATCTCTCCCTCTCTCCCCCTCTCTCTCTCTCTCTCTCTCTTTCTCTCACTCCGGTTTTCCCAGGCCAGCTCATCAAACCAATCGTATATGACTGTATTAAAATTAAAAATAATTATCTCACTTTGACCTTCTTCAGAAGTGAAAGAACCAGCAAATGTTAACGAAGATTGATCTGAACCTACTAAAGAGCTCCGAGAGACATATCAGATGAAAGCTCTTCACAATTATCAAGAGACTCACGCGACCCTGAGAAGCATATCAAGTGCAACATCGAAAGATATTAACTAAACCTCTCGTTTTCGTTTTCAGGTTCAAATCCAAGCTTGATTCAAAATGAATTTAAGCGACGTTCATGTAGAAAATGCATGCACGAGCCTTTGCCCTCGAAAGTCTCCTCTCCCCATTCCCGAATAAGAAGCGCGTCTTCAAATCTAACACTATGTGTGAGTCAAAAAAAAGTTTACACCTAGAAAATTGCTAATTATTTTTAAAATCATCTATAAACCGCAAATTATTATACATCTTATGAAAGAGTATTTTATCCCAAATCATTTGGTATCATTTTTGTGTTCATCCAAGCGTGAACACATACCACACAAAAATGATACCAAATGATTTTTGAAGACAGACATTTATTCATTCTTTCACTTTTGCATTTTCTTTCTTATGTAAATGTACACGATTCTTTGTCATGATGTGATTATGTTCCCTAATATTATGAAGCGCCTTGAGCATTTAATTAAAATGGATAATGGCGCTATATAAATCTCATGTATTATTATTATTATTATTATTATTTTTGGGGATAAAACACTCTTTCAAAAGATGTATAATAATTTACTGTTCATAGATAATTTAAATTTGTTAAAGTAATTTTCTAGGTGTAAACTTTTTTTTGACTCACACGGTATGTTGCCTGCTCACAGCCAAAAGGACGTTACCTCACATCGTTGCACTCAAGATCATTAAAGCCCCTCTAAAGTGTTCGGAGCCCAAAATTCGCCCAAAACATAATGGCAAATAAGAGTAACCCTTTTTCTTTAATTTCACTAAAAGCTCGCTTGCTTTTAAAAATGGTATAATTTCATTTCTTCTTAAAGGTCTTTTCATTCTTTCATGATTAAATTGTGCATAAAATCCCATGAGAATTGTGTCTTTTGCAATATTTCCCAATGCGACCACACAAATCTTAAAATTTGAATGAATAATGAGACCTTCACACCCAACTGCAAAGTTTGAAGCTTAATCTGCGGGACTGCACTACTTGTAGCTACTTGCGCCCTCTATATAGCCAACCACGTTCTCACATGGCCCCATTTTTCTTATTTTAATTGAGAGCTGATTTGACCACGCAGGGAGGTCTAATCCCTCCTGTCCAAACTAGTGCAGATATATAGACTTAAGGCACTATCTTATCTTAGACCATGTAAAGAGAGAAACAAATATTGAAATCATCCCTGATAATGTAATTACAATGTATTGGTATATCTCAATGTCAACAAATTATATATTTTCGCCCCTTGTTGGTGCCCCACCCCCCCCCCCCCACTTTGAAAGACGCTCCGCTGCCCCTGCCTTCACCTCTTCCCAGTGGCGTAATGAGCAAAAACTTTTTGGGGGGTCAGAACAAAATGCGCATACCGTCTTTCGAAATAAGGGGGGAACCAACAAAAAGGGCACTTACTGGTAAAAAGGGGCACCTACAAAGGGAAAAATCAAAACAATATTGGTATATACCCCCGGCCTACATTGTCATGATTGTGATTACACTACCAGGGATGACATCAATATTTTTTTCTTTCTTTACGTGGTACAAGATAAGCAACAAACTTTGCAGTTTGATTTGATGGTCTGAATATTAATTTTCGAGCGAGCTAAGCGTGCGAGCAACAAATTTAATGTTTGTGAAGTCCCAGTGCGAACAATTACATCTTATAAAGAAGACACAAAAACAGACCCTGATGAGTATTAAGCACAATCTAATGAAGAAAGACTGAAAATTTCTTTTATAAGTAACATAAATATAACATCTGTAAATGCGAGCGAGCGTAGCGAGCGAATTCTAGGAAAAATAATAGAAAAGGGGGCTCTAAGTCGCTTCATATGAAAACGTTGCTTGGATTAGTCTCATTAAAAAAAGTTGACCACAAACTGACTCCTACTCGGTGTTGAGTGCTCAGGGGTCACGGGCCACTGTCTTCATCGGGCAGGTAGTTCCATATGTGAATGGGTACATTAACTATTACAAAATGAGGGGACACATTACATTGTACAATAGGGACACACATTGTTTTTATTGTGCAGAACATACTCTTTTATTGACTTACTTATTGAATGAAACTATAAAACCAAAATGCATTTTGTATTCTAACAATTGGAGTACAAAGAATAACAGGTGAATGAAATGCATAACACCACAAACACCTGGGAAGGAAGCATTCATAAATTTGAATACATATAGTTGATAAACGACTCCGCATGAAACTATAACACCAAAATGTAATTTGCGTTCTGGCAATTGGAGTACAAAGAATGATAGCAGATGAATGAAATGCTTCAACAACAAAAACACCTGGAAGGAAGCATCCATAAATTTGAATAATTTAGTTGATAAACGACTCCGCATGTGGACGTTTGGTGGAGCAGAAAGCAGTGGATTCTTAACAACACGAACCCATTTAACAGAATGTTGGAACGTAAATTAATTTGGCGCGGTTGGAAAATGCATCTTTCTACCCTAGCTGCGACTTTAATGGTACGATCCAGTAAATTAAAACAGTAAAATTGCTATTATTTCAAAATTACTCATTAAATAAAACCCAAAACTTCAGTGATATCAGACAAAATATGTTACATCTAAATAATAATTAAAAAAGATGTATAAACATTGTGAAAGTCTAGCATTTTACGATAAAAGACACAGATTTAGCGAAGATGACGTC